>CAVNZG010001013.1:2500-150054 GCA_963693315.1 Diogma glabrata
AGCAATACATCTCAATATTCGGTACTCCTCTTGGGATTACAACTGATCAAGGTAGTCAGTTCGAATCAAAATTTTTTAATGCGCTTACAAAAATACTATGGCTCACAACGTATCCGAACAACAGCCTACCATTCACAAGCCAATGGCATGGTAGAACGGTTTCATAGGCAACTCGATTATTTTATTGGGAATACGTGCCTCTGTCAAGGAGGATTTAAAGTGTTCCCCAGCTGAGCTAGTATATGGAGAACCATTAAAACTTTCTGGTGAATTCTTTGATTCCAAGTTATCCAAAGCAACTATGGATACAAACGAATTTTTGGATAACCTTCGTGCAACAATGCGCAATTTAATTCCAATCGAACCTCGGTAATCGAATACACCCATATTCGTACCCAAAAACTTGAATACATGCGAGTTCGTTTTTGTTCGCACTGATAAAGTACGAATCGGTGTAACACCTCCGTACGAAGGACCTTTTAAAGTCCTTCGACGGTTTCGAAAACAATTTGATTTGAATTTAAATGGGAAAAATACTTCGATTTCCATAGACCGACTCAAGCCGGATTTTGGAGTTCTAGCTGCAACTCACTCAAAAATTTTCGCCAACAACGAAAAGTTCATTTTCAGGAAGGATCTATCTCGGAAGAGGGTGATGTAGTAGCTACAACGCACAACATTAAACATACATAACAACGACGCACATTTTAAAATAGAAAAACACAAATACACCAATATCAACACAAATTTAACCATATTACATAAAAAAGAAAAGGCAACATCTAGATAGATTGGAAGAAATAAAAATATATAAACATAAAAACAATAACAACATTTTAAATGATAAAATCAACACTAAAACTAACAAAATATATGACATAATAATAAAAAATAGCAGCTGAAATAGTATATGAGTAATAGTTTTAATAATTTAAGAACTGAGGATGACGTAAGTCGAAATCGATATTCAATAAAATATAAAAAATCAAATTCAAATTGTTACCATAGGGAAGTTTATATTATTATTAATAAATTAAAAATTAAAAATAAACAGCAAAAAGTATATTTTTAAATATTGCAGTTTAATTCAAAAGTGACAATAGCACACAAACAGTGAATAATATGGAAAACCATAATAACACATATAGTAACATAATAACTTAAAACTATAAACAATAATCAGGAAAAATTAACTTTTTTTTTTAGTTTATATACATATTATAAAATTTATTATTTACCAACCACAAAAAATGATATTAGTTGCGGCAACCGAATAAATCTGTTGAATATAGCAATTTTAAGACTAATGCCGTATTTGTGACAACTAAATCACAAATAAAGAATTTTGGCTACAAATGAATTATTCATTTAGTCTGAGTTATCAACACTAAATTCAGTTACAGAGGACGAATAGCAATTACTTTAAACGAATTTTGTAATAACTGCAAATCTGTTACTTTAACTCTCTCTTGATCTTCACAATCACATTATGGTAGCAAGCTTTTCTTCAGTGTGCATTTACCTCCTTAAATACGTATCTATATATCAAATTGAATTTGCTTGTAAAATGTTCTCACAATAATTCAAAAATACATTCTATCTATATATCTTTTACCAATTTATTTAGATTAATTATAATGGAGCAAAAGTTAATTCCTTATAAGAAAACATTTACTTAACACATGTTTATTAGAATATGAAATTGTATTTTTCAAACATTTTTCTGTTAAACAACAAAAATCTTTATTCATCCGTTATATCATAAGTTATATTAAAACGTCGGCAAAAGGTAAAAGGTCGGTAGATGTAGAAGTATGTCGCCTTATGGAAAGTATTAAAATATTAAACCCTGATAAGTGAAATATGAAATAAATTTAAATTTTTATTAATTTTATTTTATTTTACATGTTTCGGTTTGTTTTATTTTTTGAACAATTTTAAACGAAGCATATAAATTTTAAGTACAAAGCAGGTTCTTTAAACTGAAATACTCTCTATATATAGACAAATCACGTTCCAGCCGATTACGTAAAAACTTGTATGAATCAGAAAAATAACAAA
The DNA here is from genome assembly GCA_963693315.1 of Diogma glabrata. Taxonomy (NCBI): domain Eukaryota; kingdom Metazoa; phylum Arthropoda; class Insecta; order Diptera; family Cylindrotomidae; genus Diogma; species Diogma glabrata. The sequence continues at coordinate 4,562 of CAVNZG010001013.1, forward strand.
GAATATTAAGAGACAAATCAAATTCACAGCAAGATTTTGAATGATTTAGTTTCATTTTAAAGCTTTTAGATTCAAAATAATTGTGCTAGATATAACTCTCAAGTAACACAAAATAACTTAATAGCTAGATGACCCATTCTCGACGTCGGTACAACGTCACAAATTTCGAGAAATTGATTTTTTTGGCATTGAATTATAAAAATTAGTATTTTCGTCGGCGCGAACACAATTCGACGTTTTATATTACCAGTCGCAAGTGAACTAGCAAACTTACTTCTCAATTTTGAGTTATACCAGCTTAAGTTTCAATAAAGCTTCGCTAAAGCTTCTAAGTGGAAGCTAGTTATATTTTACTTCTATTAACTTACGATACAACTTCCACGGAGAAGTTCTCCCCACCACCGGAGTGAAAGCTTCTAAAATACTTCTATAATATTAGAAGCTTTACCGAAACTTATCCACACAACACTAAATAAAGCTTCCGAAAAAAGGTTATAGAAGTTATAGCTGTCATTAGGATTGAAGTTCTTTCGGTTGTAACTGTTGAAAGATCGTATAGAAGCACAGCTGTAATAGTCTAAAAATTGCTTCAATATCCAACCTTTAGAAGTTTTACAGAGACTGTTTTGCTTAAATGAAATTTGTCAAACTGATGGAAGTTATTGCTTCTATTATTTCAACTAGACGAGCTTATACGAAATTAAAATCTTTCCGTTTTTGTCAGAAAAGCATTGTGCACATGGTGGTTTTTGTAGTAGTATATAACATTTTTTTAGTATATTACATATTTAGACATATTTTGCACAATATAAAATATTCTTTATTTAGAGTCTTGAAATATATAGACAAAAATATCAATCAAAATCATAATCAACTATAAAGAATATGAATCAAAAATCAACTAGAGTGGAATAGAGAAAATTTAACAATTATTTGGCTAAGGTTTATAAATAATGGTATATGAATTTTCTTTACATTTCTGAGAGCCAAATTCGTCAGGAAGAACTTAGGCGATACAGAGGTTCATAGTTTAGTCACTCTATTAAAATAATTTACAGCAAATGGATGGGGTGATATATCGTTGCTTGTATTGTTATTGTTTTATATTTATAAAACATTTTTATTTTATGATAAATATATTGGGAAAAAAAAATTTAACTGCGTTCATCAGCATTAAACATTATTTTACCTAAATAATTTTCTTTCGTGTCATTATAATATAAGGTAGAGATTCAGACTTCAGGTGCTATAAAATAAATTTTGTGTTTTATTTGAAAATAATCAACATCAATAAGTCAATAAACTTGATAAAGAAAACAAATCGAAAACCTTTTTAAAGAACGAGGTACAAGTAAGTTTCACTGTTTAATATATAAAATATATATACGTACTACAGTGTGTGTTTAATATATAATACACTCCGATTCTGGTTAGAACTACACAACATTATTTATTTAACCTTACTATAAAATATCACTATAATACAAAAACAAACAAAATACAATTCTTCCAGAAATTATGCGTGAGAAAAAAAAATGCCGAACCAAAATAAAACAAAAATCATAAAATTCAAATCAATTAGACTTCCAACTATAACCAATTCCATCTTAATTTCAAATTTATTTTAAAATCTCTGTTAAAAAGTTATATGACTTCAATTTGTCATAAACTATTACAAAATACTAATTATTCCAACCAACTTTTAATCTTATATTTTCTCTTCTCCATGACCCTTTTCTTTATTTATTTTAATATACATAATATTCTATATAGATATATATTTAAGTAATATAAAAAATTTAAAAAATAATTAAGATATAAAACTAAATCTAAATAGCATAATTAACCGACAAATTATTTTATTTTTATGGACTTTCTCAATTAAAATAAAAAAATTGTACTTTTATTAAAATCAAAACATAAAATACATTCCCCATTATGAAAATAGAAAATAGTACAAAAGAATAATATTGACATGCGCAATACCACTTCAAATAAAGAAATAAAGGAAAGTAATAAAATATCTCAGCCAACCAATTCCACCAATTGTATTACTTATATCTCATAGGCGTGGTCAAATCAAGTTTGAATTTATGACAATGGCTCTTTCCATATGATTTTTACTAGACATGTAAGGAAACAAAACATTTTATTATATAATTGTACCGACTATTCTTTACCTCTAATGTTATGCATTTCATTTTCATTCAATGTGTTGAGGTCGGATTACTAATAGTACTTAAATAAAAGATAAATTATATTGCGTTTGATTTGAAAACATATTAGTACATTTATTGCAAATATTTATTTCATATTTCTTAATGTATGCAACGCAGTATTTGTATTAGTTGTTGATGTTGTAGTAGATATTTTTTAATTATAACTATAGCCGATAATGCCAGCATATGCTTGTGTTCATCAATAGCTTGCAATTCTCGCCATTATCATGCGTTCATCACTAGCTTGTGTTTCTCGCTATTATCTTGCGTCCAATAACGCTATCTTTCTAACTATACTCCCACTTATAACAACTTATCGATGCTTCTTATAAATACACCAAACACTAGCAATTGTTCCACAATGTGCTCGATTAGAAATCTCTCAATCAATGACACAATGTTTAAAAGTTTAAACAAGGCGGTACAAATTATTCTTCTTATTTGATTATGGAATCGTTATAATATGTAAATAAATAAAACGATATTAAGTTTAATAGACCGGGAGGCAGCGTTGCAAATGAAAAAGTCATTTGATGCCAGTTGATTTTTATTTATTTTATTTAATTAACTCCAGCTGATGATAAATCTGGCGGTCAGCTGCTAAAGTAGTGGGAGGTGTGGTTGTGGGAGACTTTTAAACTGGTAAAAAACACGAATTCCAAAGTAATTTGATGCCGCTTCAAAATTTGTATGATGCATGTTTAAACCATAACAATTGAAAAAAAAGTGATCAGCTGATTGGCGGATGGGGATTATAGGTCAGCTCCTCGTATACATCAGTATAAAAATGGAATATAGTCAAGACCTTTCTGTATAGGATCTTGATGAAACTTTGGCAAATGATCCAGGTTCACTTGAAAATGGAAAATCTGAATTCATTTTAAACTTGGACAAAATGGCGAGGGGTCTCCCGAACATCTCTAAGTTTAAATCTTCAATAACTTCTAATCCTAAACAGTACTAAAACTTTATATGCCAAGTTTCCACAAGATCATAAGTCTGGATTAGAAGTTATTGAAGATTTAAACTTAGAGGTGTTCGGGAGACCCCCCCGCCATTTTGTCCAAGTTCAAAATGAATTCAGATTTTCCATTTTCAAGTGAACCTGGATCATTTGCCAAAGTTTCATCAAGATCCTATACAGAAAGGTCTTGACTATATTGCATTTTTATACTGATGTATATGAGGAGCTGACCTAAAATCCCCCATCCGCCAATCAGCTGATCACTTTTTTTTCAATTGTTATGGTGTAAACATGCATCATACAAATTTTGAAGCGGCATCAAATTACTTTTGGAATTCGTTTTTTTACCAGTTTAAAACTCCCCCCCAAGTCTGACGGCTGACTCTTATTTTCTTCATCACAAATAATTAATCTATCTATAAAAATTAAATTCAATCGGCATCAAATCACTAACCAAAATGCAACGGTCTATAAAGAAAATTGCGTGAAAATATGAACCATGAAATCAAAATAATGAATTTCATAATTCAAAAATGAAACAATTATTGCACTGATAAATAAATGATAATAAAGATAACTTTTTCTAATTTTTAACAAAACTTGCTTGATTCGTATAATAACTAAATTAGAATTCTAAGATTAACCTGAAGGAGTCTGAGCATCACGAAACATCTTCAATTGGTCTTCTATCCGATTTTTTTTTAAATAAAAAATGGTGTCACAACTACACATAAATACTTTATAAGAACTAGGTTAGACTTAGACAACATAACAACAACCCAGCTAGCACAAATTTGTAGCAATGGAGCTAATGTAACAAATAAAAGAGTCGCAAGATTAGATATTTAATGCAACTGTAGCTCCATTGTGACTGAAAAAGCAGATTTTACGGTATATTTTGAAACAAATTTAGTCGCAATGAGGGGACAAATGTGTTAAAGCTTTGCTAAAATTGTGTTGTTGTAACAATCTGGATAAGTTATTGTTTTGTTAACCGAACAGATGTAATGTATTTGTAACTTTTTTATGTTGCATTTCAGTTATATTAACGAAACGAATATATTGATTTATTTCAGTTGTATATTGCAACGGTTTTTAAAAAAGAATTTAATAAGTATTCCCTTATATGATTTATGAAATAATTTTTAATATTTATAAGTTTTAAAAGTCAGACATTACTTAATACGTACTATGAAATATGAAAAACTCATGATTTTTGGAGCAAAATTTTATAACGAATGTCTTTTTGTCGTTAAATGTGGGTGTTTTACCTCTAAAAAATTCACGCGCCACCCAAAAAATGAAATTTGGAAAATAATTGGAAAATTAGAAAATTTCAAATTTTACTTTCACCATAAAATCCACAAATATATATTTAAATTCATTTTATAATGCTTCTAGTGTCATATTGCATCGTAAATTGTTATAGGAATAAATAATACTATTGAAAATCGCATTAAAATTTTCGCAAATAAAACTGCATGGTGTAGGAAATACGGCGAACCTAAAACTTTAAGACAGATTGCTTTCAAAGTTCTTCAAACTGAATAAAAACCTCAATGCAGCATCCTTGTAACTAATTGAATATGTAAAATTACAGTGCTCGATCCGTTTTCTTCTTCTGTCATTGAAACTGTTTAACCACCTCATTGCAGCGTCCTTGTAACTAACTAAACTTCTTCAACTACAATGCTCGAACCTTGTTTTTACGTCATTGCAACTAAATAAAAACCTCACTGCAGCGTTCTTGTAACAGTAAATTGAGGAATGTATGCTAGTCACATAAAGGTTACTAACTCATTATCGAATTTGTGACAGCTACAATAAAATAACATTTTTAAGATGTGCTACAACAAGAAATGTTTTATTAACGTTAGTTTAACTCAAACATAACTTCTTTTTTTGCAACTTTTATGAAACATTCTAAAAACAAGTGCATTTCTCCGTAACAAAATTAAAACAGTATTGTAACTGACCCGAATGATTTGTGGCAAATTGCTAAGTCGAAACAGTAATATAACCCATATGTGACTAAATTTGTTTTAAAAAACTGAATTACAGCCGAATTGTAACATATATATGTTACAAATCGAAATCTGTGCTAGCTGGGAAGGGTCTATTTTTTTAAAGAATATAGATTCTTATGGTCCAAATACATGTGCAGAATTCTGCATGCAGCGAAATTAGAACATATGTTGTTATATGAGAGCAATTACATGTAAATTCTGCATGCAGAAAAATTCTGCAAGATATCTCTAATTCTAATTTCGCTGCACAGAGGCAGTGCTACCACAATAAAAAAAACAAAAACTGCTTGAAAACTCAGATAAAAATGGATAATTTTGACATTTTGTTTGAAAATGAATTATTTTTTTAATAACTCAAATAAAAATGAATGATATTTTTTGAAAATGAAATTATTTTTGTAATGACTATTTGTTTATAAAGATATTCGAATATTCTAAATAATCCAAATTATAAAATAATTAAAACTAATAATGTTAATAAATAAATTTTTGGGAAAGGATTATCGGAAACAGTGGTGCATGTAATTTGAACTTTAATTTTAATTTAGACATAAACATTTTTGCAGGCAACGATTCAATTATTTTATTCTATCTTTTAATTAAAAAGACAGTTTTCTTTAAATTGCGACAATTTTTACTTATAACTATTTCATAAAACGTAAGAACACGAACTGTCATTGTTACGAAAATTCTGCACGTCAAATATATAAAAATTCTGCACATCTATTTTAGATGCAGATATGCATGCAGCACTGCGTGCAGACTTTCTGCACATGTATTTTGGGCATTAAACAATAAATCCTATAAATATGATTAATGTTTAATGATAAGATATAGCAAATACAAATAATATTATATATCGGTAAAACTTAAATATTTAAAAAATTTGCATTTTTTTAATATATGCTTCGCTTTACACTTTACAAATAATATGAATATAGTATAGGTTCAATAAACAATAAAGTTCATTCATCAAATAAATTGTAAATTTTACGAATCAATTCATTTTATTATTAAATTGTTTATTGATTCAACTAGGAGTTTATTAACGTGAAACTATTGGACTTTTATAAGAAAATACAAATGCCTGACCCTGGCATCTCTTATTTTACACAAAAAAAAAATTGAAAGAAACTATCTATATAGATCGTAAAATTAGCTAACAGAGAAAATAATTTAACGGAACAAAAATATATTAACAAAAATTATATAAATTAAATTAAAAGCTTACATTATAAATTGTATGTGATGATTCACTTCTAGTTAACATAAGTTTTTTGTATTTTTTAGTAACCGCATTATCAATCCACCCCACCATATAAAATACGAAATCTTAGTTGCAGATAATCCACAGAATAGTTTATTTTGATATATGTGTCCTTCCATTCTGCATATTTTACCAAACATTCCATACTCCCAATATATCGTTACATATATTTTCAACCATAGCATATTAATGTCCTTAGTATTTATTTGTCAAATATGATAACAGCACTATCCATTTAGTTGTACACCATCGGCCAATTAACAACAACTAACAACTTTATTTGCATACAGTAACAAATATAAGATTTCCAATAGAACAATCAAATAAAATAAAAAAATTTGACGTTGATTATTCGAAAAAGTATATATTTCTTCAAACTTTTTAATCATAAAAATTTTGCTGATAATCATAAAAACGGTTAAATTTATATTTAACAAAACTTTGGATTTTTTATTCAAATAAACTGTAATTATTATAATCAAATTTAAATTGATTTTTTCTTTTAATATTAAACAACTTGGCACTTTTTTTTTTCAATTTTACATCATGATCACTCTTGGATAAAAATTTACATAATGATCCGGCCAATCAAAAATAGACCAGTATAAATAGTAAAACTTTTCAGCATTTTGTTTGTTTTCTTTCTCGTTTAAAAATTATGCATTTAAACTTCTATATATCATCCGATCAAACAACTTTTCTAAAACTCAATATATTTGAACAGCTATATTACATCTACATGTCTACTTGTAATACTATGAATAAGCCTACATAGCAAAAAAACCTCTGTGCAAACACAAATAAGTATTATTAATTAGTATTGAGGGCAATGAACTAAAAAAAAATATTACAATATTATTACTATATTTAAATGCTTTTATGTCTGTTTTGTTTTTAAAAAGGCCGCAATTGAAACAAACTGGCAAATTATTAGCAAATTTCTTTATATATGAATATTCTTCCTTTTAGAGAAATATTCGAATAGTCAGTCGTTACAAACGAACAGTTTTATTGAATTTCAGTACATTTTTTTTTTCAGTGTAGCAATTTACTTACAAACTGAGAATATGAATGTAATATTGAAACAGCTGTTACTGAATGGCGAAACATTTAAAGTAATATTTTATTTTAACAAATCTTGTTACGTTCTTGTTAAATCTTGTTACGATATTAAAGCAAATATTTTTTTAGTCGCATAGAAATTAAGTTGCACGGCATACTTGGTCTCAACATGAGCAACAGTTGAATTACTTATTAATTATCACTATAAAATGGTGCACGTCGCCCTTATGTTGCAATGGTGAGTGGTGACCAAACCAATTAGTTAAAATAAAATTTACAGTTTTTACCAGAAACAAGATGCTGCAAATAAAAATATAAATTTATTAAACGGAAAAAGAAAAGTAAATTTTAATACACCAAGATTCATAGTTCATTAAAACGTAATTAATCAAGTTATATCGACATTTATGGGATAGATACTGGCATTTTAAAGGCATTCATTAGAAACAGAAATACTGGAAATAGCTTACGATTAATTGGGGAAAAAGACTTTGACTTTTCAAGAGTAAATCAAACATTAATAATTGTTTTGTGATTATTACAAACCATGCATGGTTAACTTTTGTATGAAATTGAACATTAATTGCATGTTTTTTTACGATCCACACCATAACTTTTCACAAACAGGCTTTGAAGATAGTATACAGCTATGTAAACTAAGAAGCTGCGAAAACCTATGAGTTTGCATGTTTTATCGACGCTTATTTTAACAAAGATAAAGTAAAAACCTGCTAAGATTTTTTTTTCTTTCTACTACAAATCTTTAAAAAACAAAAACAAATGGTCAGCTAAAACAGTAAACCAATAGGAAGATTTTTAAAAAATTGTTTTTTTTTCGCAAATCGAAATCAATTCAATTTTTAATTGACACGTTTGACAGCAGCAAATGAAAAGTACAATTAAACGTTATGGTGATAAATTGATCAAATTTGTACTAAGTTTATTCTTTGTCGTATAACAAATGTGAACAAATACAAAAGAGCAATATTTTTTACGTCTTAAAAAATACTAGAAAACCGCATGTAGCAACCGCAAACAGCATGTAGAGTTTGGCCAACATCGAACGGTTAAATAACCACTTAAAATTTCCTAATATCAAAAAGGTTAAATCAAATTCAACGCTTTATTTGAATGATAAATTACTGCTAGAGATTAATTCTTCATCCCTTTTTCTTTATTCGTCTTGCGAAACGATTGACCATTTAACACAAATTGGTAATCCATGACTGAGTTTCGGGAAAATAAATAATTTATTATCCATTTTCAGGCATAGAGTTCTAAAATTAAACATTTGCACTCTTTAAACATACCATTTATACAACAAAACGTTTTCGGTGTAACGTTCACCATAAGCTCAGAAATGTCGTCAATGCGTTTCAATGCATTATAGACTTACAAATTTTTTTCGGTTTCATGATCTTATTTAATTATGTTTGTGCTTCTAGGAAGTTAATTACAGAACTCTTTTTTTGACCTGCGATGCATAAAAACGTAACGATGTTGCAATTATTATCAATGAACAAAGATTCAGCAACATTCGGGGGCGGTTTTATTTGTCATTTGTCGGGGCGGTTTTATTTGCCATTAAATAGTTTTGAACCTCGATATTTTTAGTCTTATTATTAGATGTAAATTAATTTATCCTTACAATTATGGATTGATAAACGTAACAACGCGAAGGATATATGACGTCCAATATGTTAGTCGAAACTTGTGCCTGCTATGTTCTAACTCTTCCAGAGTTTTCAAATACTGCTGGAAAAATCATTACAACTCAGAAATACAATTTATTTATTTATTTTTATTATGAATACATTTACTATTTATTTTAGTTAGAACGATGTGTCTCGTTTTACAGTTGACTATGGAGAAAGCGAAAAACTCAGCGTATTTTAATATTTTGTTATTACAAATACAATCACGAAAAAAATATCTAATACAATAAAATTCTATAAAATCAACTTCAGCGAAGTGCAACAATTTTTTATTACAATATAGTTCTCTTTCCCTATGAAAATTATTTTTTAATTTATATAATACTAGTCAGGTTTTATATTTATAATTTTAATTTAAAAAAAAAAAATAAATTCTTAATTTGTATATTGAGCTCCATTCCTGTCTAAATCTCTAAGTACATATTTCGTATTTTTAGTGTTGGGATACCAGATATAATCGTTTCCTTTTAGTTTGTCAGACAGCTAGTTTCCCATGTAGTTCTCTTACATTTTGGCTTGTACTTTGGCTACGAAATTTTGCCTTCTATGAAAAATTTTTAAATGTTTTCTGTGGGTACTTTGAATATTGCCATTAATTCCTATCAGATACAAAAATTTGGATATCCGTTTAATAATTTTTCCTAAAATAAATTTGTCAGTTTTGTGATTCAATTTATTATAGTACAAAATTCCTTGCTAAATATTTTTATAAAATTTTCTCATTTTATTTCTTTGGCAATTATTACTTGCATTTAAATCTGACATGTTTTTCAATAGGTTTGGAATAATTTTGAAAATGTTTTGTTTTGTTGCCGGTTCTATTGTTGATAACGGATAATAAAGCTTAAGAATCTTTAAGTATAAGTCGAACTGGTGAATGGAAAAGTACCAGTGGCTGTAAAAGATGTATTCCTATATACAAATAAAAAATTAAGCACTTGCAATTCCATATCTATCTTTGAATTTGTGGATAAATTCTTTTGCAGAAAAGCTTTAACATAGTGAACCCCTTTTTCGCAAGTCCGTTGCTTTAGGGGTAAATGGTAGTATTCGGTGAAGCTAAAAATTCAATGACATTTTAAACATGCAAAAAATTTTCAAATTCATTTGCAAGTGAAGTGTTGTTCAAATTACAATAGAACTTATCATCCATCCATTCATACGGTTAATCAAATAAAAAATAACATTTGTATTCCACTAAATGTCAACCGTTTGCAATCATTTTATAAGCTTATTTTATCCATCCTCATAAAATTGTGACTCTTATATCTAATATTGATTAATCTCTTCAGTTACTTATCTCACTTTACAAAACCTAAGCATCTAATATTGTGCTTTGTTATTTAACGTCTCTCATGTAAATCAATAGCATTAAATGTACTAACAATTTTAAAATCTTTTCAAAAGAAAAATTTGTCGTCATTTTTCTTTTGATCCTTCTTATTTTCAAACATTTTCTCTATACGAACGTTTTGTTTTCTATTAAGGAGATTTTCTATTTAGTTTGATTTTATTCATCGTATTGTAAAGTTGTAGATAAATTAGTGAAATTTAAAGTAACAATAAACTGATCAATATCGATCGCAACGGGTGTCAAATATTTTATTAAAACTAAATTGTTAGTAAAAAATATTAATTTTAATATGAATTAATTTAAATTTTTTATACTGTTCGTTATTTAAATAGAAGTTAAAAAAAATATCAGTGATAAGGTTTAATTAATTTTTTATATAAAAAAATGTTACATCAAACTGGGTGTTATGAGTTAGACACCCAGACATCAATCCACGATTCTTGTAGTACAACACCGTTTTCAGTAAAGGATATTTTAAATTTAGTCGATCAACAAGGTGATACTTATTTAGGTTGTTCAATGGAAAAGTGAGTTTTATATTCAAGTTACTAACTATTTTTGTATTGGTATTCGTAGGAATAACCAGTTTGGTTATTCCTTTGAATGAAAGTTAATTTACCAAATTTTTGAAATTTTTGATGCTCTTTGTTTTTATTTGGTAAAATAAATTATTTGTGAATAATGAAAAACCAAAAAACTTTTGACGAATTGTTAATTTAATAAAATAACGATGACTAAGGCATACATGATATTTTTCTATGGAATAGAACAATAATTGGTATTCATCGTGTAACGTCTCTAGAGATAAAAAAACATCTAAGCGACAATATTTCATTGATTAGCTGTTGTTGAAAAAAATTTTCCTCTTACCTACATAAACATTAATAATTGTAATATTAATATAATAATATATGTTCACCCGGCGCAATACAAAATGGTTTAGTTATATGTGCTTGAAAGTCGTATTACTAAACTGGTGTAAAACAATAGTCCCTATACGTATTTGTTTAAATCAGCCAAATCCAGGTTTCATTAATTGATTTGTCAAATTGAAAAATGGAAAGACTATTTATTGGGAATTTTTGAGATCAATTAAACTCAAGTAAGTAAGGAAGTTATTAAAAATTTTTCAATTCAAAGGAATGGTTTGAAGTTTCTCAGAAAAAAAGCTCCACTTCATATTTTTCGTCTTTCGGATGAATTCGAACCTTCCTCGTCAGTGCCTGGCTCGAATTCTTAGGCAGACACGTTATCGATTACGCGGTTGAGGCGTAGTTTTACTTAAGTTGAATTTTTCCACTGTCATTAGATTCTATATTATGGAAATGTCATTACATTATATGTGATTTTTTGCATTAAATATCTAGACAATACGTTGTATGAATTCATAGAATGGGGAACATTTCTATTCTAATTAACATCCTAAGTCACGATTATGTAGTCAATATTGATTGTTTCCAATCAATGTGAAATCAATGGCTGACACCTAGTCAATTTGTAGTCCTATAAGTATTAATATTAGACTACATTAAGGAAATTTAAATTTATTGGGGATTTTTGAGATCAATTAAACTGAAGTAAGTAAAGAAGTAATTGGAATTTCAAAGGTATGGTTTGAAGTTTCTCAGAAAAAAACTCCACTTCACATTTTTCGTGTTTCGGATGAATTCGAACCTTCCTCGTCAGTGCCTGTCTCGAATCCTTAGACAGACACGTTCTTGGAGTTTAATAATGTTATAAATATGTTGATTTAACTATTGAGAGAACAAAACCAGTGCAATATTTTTTTAAAAAATAGTGTTTTAACTATAATTTTCTTAGAAATACTAAACTCAGTCTTTTCACTTCAATAATTTGCATTTTATTTTGCAAATATCTTTCGATCTCTAAGAGATATTTCTCAGTGAAGAAGTTTCTTTGTTTATAGAAACATCTTCCCTGAGTATATACGAGAGATCGAAAGTTTATTAGGAAAAATAAAATACAAAAAATTTTACTTAAAAAAACTCAGATTTCCGAATTTATTAGGAATAAACATTTAAATTTACAAACCAGAGTATACAATTTCATTTTATTCTAGCACTCATTTCAAACCTTTAAATTAAAACTCATAAATTTAAAATGTTTATAATTTGAATATCGTTCTTACTCGTAAGAGCAAAATTGTTGTTTTTTCGATTTCACTCCTTTGGAGTAGATTATATTTCCTTTTCTTTTATTCGATTTGCAAAAGAAGAAAATTAGTACCTTTTCAGCATCCTTTATATTAATTTTTCTAACAATACATGCATAATTGAATTTGAATTGAGCATTCATAAAAATTATTAATTTTTTACGTTGGAAAGCATCAAATTTGTAGCAAAATGGTCTAAAGCTTGAGTATTTGAAAGAGAATATTTATTTCAATTTAGAAGCAAGAATGGTATTTTATTATTTTCACTCCTGTATTTGGGAATGTTATATTTTTTTTTAAGTTACGTGCTCTGAAATAACAGAGTAAAGGAGTGATTCAAGGCGTGTTTCAAACTCTGTTTAAAACACGCTAGCTCCAAAGTAAAATTGTAATTTCCTAATTGTTATAATTTTTTTCTCAATAAGTAACAAACAGCATAAAAACTTGATAAATAGTTTAGATTTATAACAGATAGAACGAGAAGTATACATACAGAACACAGAAAGGATATTAATTATTACGTAAAATTAAAATAAATGTTTCAGTTGTTTTGCAGTCTTTACTTATGTAACAAAAGTTTTGTCCTACTATAAAAAGTAAATTGATAATAATAATAATCTAAATTATATTGAAAAAGTTCTTCTGCAAACCATGACGGATAGAAAACGTTTATGCAAATTTTCATACGATATTGCATTTGACGATCCTTTTATTAAAAATTCAAAATATAAAGACGCAAATGTTTATTCTACTATCAGTAAGTGAATGTGCAAATGAACAGTGGACGTTATAATATCAAATGTCGTTTTTTGTTGACTTGGAAAACGCTTTTGACTCTGTTTGTCACAACATTTAACTTACAAATTGAAAAATTTCGGCTGTTCCGAAAACTCAGTGTAGCTAATAAAATCGTATTTAGATGATAGAAAACAATTCGTGGTTATTAATGATAAATCAAGTACACAAAAACGATTAAATTTGGCGTACCTCAAGGCTCCATTTTGAGCCCTCTACTTTTTAATATATATTGTGAACATTTCTGCAATAAGATTAAAGGGGAAACTGGCAATGTATGCTGATGACATGATTATAATAGGTACGACTCCACAATCCAAGGCCCCTCATTCTGACATTTTTTTGGGAGCTTATGCTTAAACAAGATAAAAATGTTCAAGCATTGCCCCCAAAATGTCCCCGGGCTTCGAGATACAGCCCTTCGAAAACTGACATTTTCATACAAAAATACAATAGTTTTTTTATGATATGACTTCAAATTTTAGTCATTATTTTCTCTAAAACAATCATAATTTTGAATGTTTTATATAAAAACGAAATAAAACACTTACCTGATATACACAAAACACTTTTTTATTGATAATCACTAATAACTCATTAATAACTTTAATTTTAAAAATCACTTTTTATTACATTTAAATTAAGAGTAAATAAAAAATTCTTATAAGAACTTAAATGACGTCTATAAAAATATCTTTTAAACGCATATTAGTAAAAATGTATTACCTCCTTCAAATTATTATAAGGCTGTTCGTGTAAATGTTGGTAAAATACGATCATCTAAAATTCAAAATAATTGATTTTCTTGCAATTATAACGGTAAAGTAAAGATGTTGTAGTTAAGTTATTTTTACTATAGTAAAAAAATATTTATTTTATTATTATCATATTATTGGCATAAATTTTAAAACATAATTAAACATTTATAATATGACGATTTGAAGTTTAAGTATAAAACCCTATAAATGTTTTGTTAGAATATAGACGGATTATTGCAAAACAATTAAATTATTTTACATATTCAGTTATATGAAATATGAATGATATTTGTGATACAAATGAAAACTTCAATTCACTTGCATTAAAAATCATACAATAGAATTTAAACCAAAAACTCTATTATCAAACATAAAATACCAAATTTTGAAGGGCTGTTTCAAAACATTTAAACAATTTTGGTACGTTAAGTATTTTATAACGCACATGAAATCTGGTTTGAAAAGTTTGATTGTAAATAAATTATTATTGGCTGTTGAATATTTTAAAATGGGTTTTACATCAGCTGCAAACCGATTAAAACAAACAAATCAATTATTGTATGAAGTTTATAATGAAAATCATTGCATGTTTAGTTTTTTTTACACAAGCACTGGCCCAATAATGGTTAACAGTACTTGGCTTTTGTTATAGGGCCAATACTAGAACCATTCATCGGCCGATCTATGGTTTACAGAAAATAGCCAGTATATTGTTACCTTTGAATGGCCAAGCACTGGCCCATGAATTATAAATATTATACTTGGCTTTTGTTATCGTGCCATTACTGGAACTATGAATCGGCCAATCTACCGTTTATAGAAAATTGCCAGTGCAGTTTACTTCGAATGGTCAAGCAATGGACCGTTAATGGTTAACATTAATTGGCTATTGTTATTGGGTCAGTACTGTAGCCATGGGTTTGCCTATCTATGTCATTTTTTAAAAATTTTACTAGAGTATTATCCCTTTTAGAAATACATAGTTTGAAAAATTTCACATATAGCTTAGTTATCACCATATAGAAAGGGTTGGTATATGTTTTAATTTATTTCCATTTCTATTTTATTTTAATTATTTTGTAAATAATTTATTTAAGTTTATGTATGAAAATATTATTTTGTATTTTTTTTTTAACGGCGGAGTACAAACATGACATGAAGGTTGTACAACTGGTCCAGTAATGGTCCATTACTGGCAGCCAGTAATGCAGCAATGGGCAAGTACTGGCAACCCCGACATGGCCATTAACATAATTTTACTGAATGATAACTTCGGACAATAAATGGTCGCTATTCATGGGCCAGAGAAAAAAACAACAGCGATGGCCCATACAAGGTTGTACAGTTGGCCTAGTAACGGGCCGATAATGATGACCAGCATTGTAGTAATGACCAAATACTGGCAACCATAACTGGACCGTTAAAAAAATATGCATTATTATCATATGTAAATTTAAATAAATTAATATATATTTTAGTATTTTTGACTGTTAGATATTTATTTTTAAAAAATTTTTTTGAAAACACTTATATCAGTCTTAAAACTTAATTTTTATTTAATTAATAAAAACAATATTTCGGCACATTGCCATTATATTCACTGTGTAGAAATTAATGATCAACATAGTTTTGAATTCGATAAAACAAGAATATTGGATCTAGAAAAGAATGCAAACAAAAGAGATATCCTTGAGGCTGCACATATCCAACTTAAATTACCGATGGCATGTAATGTACATACTGATACCAAATTTCTACACAGTGAATATAAATACTTGTTAAATTTGAAAAAAATATGTTCGAAAAAATCAACGTAGCTTTTTTAGGATCGTTTTTATTAGCCTAGTCTTTTTGTGTTTTAAATTTTCAATTCATTTTAGTTTTTCATTTTATACGGATAGTTTTTTGTGAACCTAATTTGTGTATTATTTTTATAATTTTTTATATATTTTTTTTCAATTTGAAAATGGCAATGTGCCGAGATATTGTGTTTATTAATTAAATAAAAATTAAATTTTAAGACTGATATAAGTGTTTTCAAAAAAATTTTTTAAAATTAAATAAATTAAATACAAACTAATTTAAAATACAATAAAAATGACGGAGGCTGGAATGGCTGAGTTATGGCAAACATGACTGCCAGTACTCCGCCATTAAAAAAAATATAAAATAATATTTTCATACATAAACTTAAATAAATTATTTACAAAATAATTAAAATAAAATAGAAATGAAAATAAATTAAAACATATACCAACCTTTTCTATATTATCATAGTCTTTCAACCGACAAGGCTATAGGCAAACTATATGTGAAATTATTCAAACTATGTATTTCTAAAAGGGATGATACTCTAGCGAAATTTAAAAAAAATGACATAGATCGGCAAATTTATGGCTACAGCACTGGCCCAATAACAATAGTCAATTAATGTTAACCATTAACGGTCCATTGCTTGACCATTCGAAGTAAACTACACTGGCAACTTTCTATAAACGGTAGATTAGCCGATTCATGGTTCCAGTAATGGCACGATAACAATTGCCAAGTAATATTTACCATTGATGGGCCAGTGCTTGGCCATTCAAAGGTAACAATATATTGGCTATTTTCTGTAAATCATAGATCGGCCGATAAATGGTTCTAGTATTGGCCCATTAACAATAGCCAAGTACTGTTAACCATTAATGGGCCAGTGCTTGGCCGTATGTCAATGTCTGACAAAACCTACTTAGGACGTAATAACCTTCATTTAAATATTATCACATTCATATACACCATACACACACATACAGACTGAAACGAAAATAAGTTGTCTAGCTAGACAGTTATCTGACATATGGGTTAGATAAAAAGTCAGCATTTGTTTGATAGACATCGACTTTGTACAACACACTTCAAATGTTACTTAGTGCTTGCTCGTATTAACTGAAACGTTTTACCAAATATTGGTCAAAAACACTACCTAACGATAGGCTGTTGTTGTGATATCTTGAAAAAAACAAATTTAATCGAAATTTTAACAAAACGCTATTTAATCGGAAGTGGCAAACCGAAAAGTGCAAAATTACTATAAACATCACAAAAACCCAATCCTCTAAGTTTCAACAAAATTGAATGTCAGGACTGAGTATGTTATTGAAGTTTCAAATAAAAGTTGTTCAGACGATCCTCTCACTAGCCACTAGCCTCATCAACTCCTTTGTCAAATTTCGAAAATAACTAAGATCTTCCATATTCAAGGAAACTCGAATGCATTTTCATACCAAAGTTTCATACCAAAAATAATGCCACGTTTTTTCACATTTTCTTAAAAAATTGAAAAATAAGATCGGAATTATTTGTACCAATTTTACTATGGCTGACGTGATGACAAAGAAAATGGTCGGTCAATGACCTTGATTGCATTATTTATGCTCATGATATTTGCAAGATAAAATTTTCAGTTCTGTTATAGAAAATGCACTAAAAACCAAATTAGCCAGTTACTGCTGTTGGCTCTTAGTTACGCCGAGATAAATCGATTGTGACCATTTCCGTTGAAATCGGGTCATCGGTTGTTGAGAAAGCGTTAGACCAATTTTGGTTCACATACAACAAAACACACACACACATACAGACTGCCAGCTAAATGCATCGTAAGCAGATTCATGAGATCTTGAAACATAAAGATATCATAAAAATTCTGATTTAAAAAATCAACCCAAAAACAATAACTTTCCTATCAGGAACCCATACAAGGTTGTACAACTGGTCCAGTAACGGTCCATTACTGGCAGCCAGTAATGCAGCAATGGGCGAGTACTAGCAACCACGACTGGGCCATTAACATAATTTTACTGGATGATAACTTCGGACAATAAATGGGTGCCATTCTTGGGCCAAATACTGGCAACCATGACTGGGCCGTTAAAAAAAATATAAATTATTATCATATGTAAATTTAAATAAATTAAATAAAAACAAATTTAAAATAAAATAAAAATGACGAAAAAAAATTCAAAACTCCCCATACAACTGGTTCAGTTGCCATTAAAAAAAAATATAAAATAATATTTTTTATACATAAATTTAAATAAATTATTTACAAAATAATTAAAATAAAATAGAAATGAAAATAAATTAAAACATATACCAACCTTTTCTATATTACCATAGTCTTTCAACCGACAAGGCGATAACTAACTAAACTATATGAAAAATTTTTCAAACTA
The DNA here is from genome assembly GCA_963693315.1 of Diogma glabrata. Taxonomy (NCBI): domain Eukaryota; kingdom Metazoa; phylum Arthropoda; class Insecta; order Diptera; family Cylindrotomidae; genus Diogma; species Diogma glabrata. Next base: position 23,110 of record CAVNZG010001013.1, read on the forward strand.
TGTATTTCTAAAAGGGATAAAACTCTAGTGAAATTTAAAAAAAATGACAGATCGGCAAATTCATGGCTACAGTACTGGCCCAATAACAATAGCCAAGGAATATTTACCATTCATGGGCCAGTGCTTGACCATTCAAAGGTAACAATATACTGGCTATTTTCTGTAAACCATAGATCGGCCGATGATTGGTTCTAGTATTGGCCCAGTAACAATAGCCAAGTACTGTTAACCATTAATGGACCAGTGCTTGGCCGTATGTCAATGTCTGGCAAAACCTACTTGGGAAGTTAATAAATTGTGTGAAAATATGTAATAAATATAATGGGGATTTTTGAGATCAATTTAACTCAAGTAAGTAAAGAAGTAATTGGAATTTTTTGAATTCGAAGGTATGGAAGGTATGGTTTTGAAGTTTCTCAGAAAAAAACTCCACCTCTCATTTTTCGTGTTTTGGATGAATTCGAACCTTCCTTCTCAGTGCCTTGTTCAAATCCTTAGACAGTCACGCTATCGATTACGCCGTTAAGGTGATGATAATTTCGAATGTAATAAATATTTATTTATAAGTTAAAAATTTTAGGAAACTAAAATGTCGATTTATCCATAAGCAATACAACTTACTATAAAAAGGACTATACAATACTATAAATGTACTATTAAAAAACGTTTTTATATAGTTGATCAGGGGATCATGGGTTTTGTTGATTGGTCGTTTTTTAATTTTTTTTATCTACGAGGGACACAACCCTTCGTATTTTAGTTAATGCTATACTGACATATGAGTTGACCGGTGAGATTTCACATATAACTGGCAATAGCAGTGTCACTAGCCAAGGATATATTTTTGAGGCTATGGCAAATGAACTCTATAATATAGTCAACGGTCACACGCTCAAGCATAGTTATGGCATATTTCTATATATAGAGATAATAACTAGCTATTCTATATCGCTATTGCTATATCAAGAAATATACTGGATTGTTGACTTTATAGATTTTTAAAAATAATTTGATTCTAACCTAATTTAATTTTTATTTCCTTCGTCCTACCATGATGTATTGACCTATATCGTATTTGACTATGTGATTGACCTATATGACCTATATCATATCGGACTATTGTTTAGTTATCCATTTTTAAATCTCTCTGTGAAAGATTTGGAGTCATTGATCTACGTATCCAAAATTTATAATACAATTACAATTTGTAATTTATATACAATTTATCTGCTTAATATAGTAAGTATTTTGTATTTATATCTTCAGTTGCAGTACCTCAACATCATTAATACGTGGCACATCTTCAAGTGATTTTCGTTTGGTACAATTTGATCGGTTGCCATGTTCATTTCTAATTGGCGACACTTGTTGCTATACAAATTAGGAATTAAGTTGCTATTACTATTGCTAAAAAGTTCAGTTCTTCACAATAAATATTGATCAAATATTGTTATTTTATTATTTTATTTCTTACTGTACTTGGGTTGGGTTGGTTCAAATATTGCCGTATCATTCTGTGAGCTTTTTCGACAACCCAATAATGAGGTTAGTGCATTTGGTTCTGTAAAATAACATGATTCAGAAAATACTTTAGCTTACTTGGAATAAAAATTTGTAGAAACTGGTTTATAGCATCAGTGAATCTATTTTTATTCTACCTATTAGGAGGAATTGCAATACGACGTGTCATAAAAACTGAAAAACCTTTTAAGACGAAGATCCCGAAACAACATGCGTTCTGAGATGTTGATGGACGAAAATTTCTTTTTTATATTTTTTTAAGAATGAGTAACTAAACATTAAATCCTGTCAAACAACAAAATATAACATAGGCCAATACTTCATGACATGGGACATAGAACAAAAGAAATAAAAATAGAGTAAAAGGTGAAATGCAAATTTGTTAGAAAAATTTCCATGAATTCAACAAAAAAAAATTTTTCTTGAAATTTTATTAGAACTTTTATTTTACTTAACCATTTTCTATCACAAAATAGTTTACAGCAATGATGTGAATTGTGTTCTATATCTATATAACCAATTTTATATCGATTCTTTCAATTTAAATTTCCTATTGAGCTAGTTATATAAATTTGAAATATTGATGAAAAACGTGATCTACGCAGGTGAATAAGTCGAAATTTGAACTTGACCATTTTGGATTTTCCTGAAACATAAGTAGTATAGACAAAATAAAAAATGCAACTTATTTTAAAATTTTTTTAAAGTGCTTAGTTTGAGCATGAAAACATGCATCAAAAATAAAAAATCCAATCCAGCCAATCCGATGTAACTTTAAAAATAAATTGCTCAAGAACGGCTATACCGATTTCATCAAACTTTTTTTTGTTTGATAGATGATTAGTCCTTAGAAAAAAATTTAATTAATTGTTTTTATAATTAATTTTTAAATAAAAATCTTAAAATAACTTTTTTAAAGATGGCGCTAGGGTCGAAGATCAATTGGAATTTAATTAATTTTTTTCCGAATTTTTTTCTACCTTTACTCTAAAATATATCAAATTAACTCAATTCGTGTTCTTGAGATATTTAATTTTAAAGATTTTTAGTCCGATTAAAATTCTAATTGTTCATTATTTTCTCTAACTTCAGTGGTTAAAATTTTTTGATGATATAAATTGTTCGAAAAAATAATGAACAATTAGAACTTTAATCGTACTAAAAATCTTTAAAATTAAATATCTCAAGAAAACGAATTAATGCCTCTTTGTAAATTTAATATATTTTAAAGTAAGGTTAGAGCTATATTAAAAAAATAGAAAAAGTTAAAATTTAATTGATTTTAAAATTTTTTATTAATGGAAGTTGTTTGAAGAAATGAAGAAAAATTCGAATTTCAGTCGTACTAAAAATTTTTAAAATTAAATATCTCAAGAACAAAAATTAACGCCTCTGAGTTGATTTGAAATATTTTAGAGTAAGGATAGAACTATTTTCGAAAAAAAAATTTATTAAATTCAAATTGATCTTCGACCCTAGCGCCATCTTTAAAAAAGTTTTTTTGATATTTTTATTTAAGGATTAATTATAAAAACAATTAATTAATTTTTTTTCAAAGGACTAACTAATCATCTATCAAACAAAAAAAAGTTTGATGAAATCGGTATAGCTTTTCTTGAGCAATTTAATTTCAAACTTACATTGGATTGGCAGAATTTTCATTTTTCAAGCATGTTGGGGTGCGTTGGGGTTTATTTTGTCCATACTACTTATATGCCAAGTTTAAGGAAAATCAAAAATGGTCAAGTTTTCACAACTCTGTCTAGAACACGTTTTTCATCTATAACTACAAAGATTAAATTTATATGCTTATATGAAGAAAGTTTTATAAACTAAATATAAAATATGAAGGAGCTGAAATCTCAAGGCTCTGAGATATAAAGACTTCGGTTTGGGTTGAGCATTTTTTATAAGGACATTGGACATCATCGCATGAAGGGATCAGTTTTTATTGTTTTGTAGTATTTTTATATTTTTGATCTTATGGTGTGACAGTCCCGCGTACTCCAGTTCCTACTATTGACATACAAGGTAACGTGATATATCACATACCACTGGCAACGGCAGAGAGTTATCATTAGCCAAGGTGATATCAAAAGATCAAAAGGTGATATCATAAACTGTATTCAGTATCATAAACTGTATTCAGTCAACGGTAGCACCCTCATTCTTAGATGTGGAACATTCCTTAATGATAATGCACGCTATTACTTGCTCGAAGAAACGTGTCTTCATATAACTCTATGTGAGCCGGACTTAAATCATTGAGAAAGACAGTGCGTCAAAAGAGCTAGGATTATGCCACTAACTATAGATTATTGGCTACACCATTTTGTTTTGTTTCAGCAAATTTTATTAAAAAATTTGCTACATTTACCTTTTATTTTAATTTTATTTTCTCTATCCTATCATGCAATATGCCCTATATCATATTTTATATGTGGTAGAATATATTGTTTAGTTATCCATTCTTGAACAAAAAATATAAACAAAAACTTAAAAAGAAAGATTTACGTTCATCAACATCTTTGAACGAATGTTGTTGTGGGACATCGGTATTAAAAGGTTATTTATGATGTGTTGTTGTGACCCATATTGTAACTCCTACTACACAACACAGCTTATTAAAAAACATATTAAACAAAAAATTTTTTGTTAAAGTACAAGTATTTTATCTCTGCTTAGAAGTTTATTTCAAAACTAACACGAAACATCAAATTCTAAAAATATTCCAAAAATTATAACAAAATCAAAAATTGAAATTTTTTTCAAAATTCTAAATATATGCAAAAATTATAACAATTCAAAATTCAAACTTTTTCTAAAATTCTAAAAATATTCCAAAAATTATAACAAAATCAAAGATTAAAACTTTTTTCATAATGCGAAAATTCTAAAAATTAGTAATATATATTATAACAAAATTGAAAATTCAAACTTTTTTTAAAATTATAATTCCAAAATGCTGCAAAAATTATAACAATATCAAAAATTTAACTTTTTCAAAATTCTAAAAATATTCGAAAAATTATTACAAAATTAAAAATTCAACTTATATTCCAAATGTTCCGGTTATTCAGAAGTCGTGGAATCACACAAAAATTAACCTTTTTGTTAAAAAACGACATTTAATCTGCAACAACTTGATATTTTCCAACTGCTCCTATAAGTTGGGAGGAGTTGAAACTGGATAGAACCGTATTCCATGTCCAATTTAATATTCAATTAAATTTTATGTTATACATATATTTAATTTTATTTGACAAATGTGCCTAATCGAAAATGTTTCCCATTTTATGTTTCTCAAAAAATTGGTTAAAAAAATAAATAAAAATCATTCTTTTGACACACTTAACGGTTTTTTTTGACACACTTATAAACAATCTCACATATTAATGAAGACAGTCAAGATTTCTCCACATTCAATGTTACCATACTCGTTATCACTTAAAATGACCGTTTTTTAAGCAAAAATTATGCCAATTTTCTTGTTTTGACACACTAACGATTTTTTTGGCACACTGCCGGTACAGTTATTGAACACATCGTCCTTTCAGCTTGTACCATTAATATAACTTATATTTTTAGAAACAGAAAATTTTGAATTCGATCCAGCGGTTTTTTCTTTATCGACGGTAGGTCCTAAAACTAAAGTAGCTATCAAAGTATAATTTTAAGCAAATGCACATATGTACATTAATGAATTATCACAATTCCAGTTGTGCTCAACAATTTCACTAAGAGATAATTACATATAAAACTCACAAAATTTTTGAAAGTTCGTTCACCAAAAAATATTGTAAATTGAAGAAAATAATTATTTGGTATGATCACAGATTTGCAAGATAATTCCAATTTTTTTTGGAATTAAGAAAAAAAATTTGGTGTGTTGCATTTTTATAAAAATTTGTAGCATTTCGCTCTATTTGCCTTTGAGTCTGCACAACACAATGCTCCGTCAAATTTAAATTGTATTTCATATCAGTGGAATGCGTTAAATGTTACATTGTTAATAGTTAAATTATCGATCCATCCAAGAGTGCTTTTTGAGCTTGAGGAAATTTACCACATCCAAAGAAAAGCATTAGATTTCGGCAAACCCAAATAATGTATCTAATCAACGAATTGCGGAAATTTTTACAAATGCTAAAATATTTTCGGATTCATTCAACAAGCAATGGGCGCCGTTAATCTGAAAAGCCATTTGGTGGTACCCAATAGGAAATGCCCTAGAGGATATACCGAAAACCAGAACACTTTTTTATGTTGTTTTGTCCACTGACCGCAAGAACAAATCTATCTCTTGTTTACATTTTACTGAATTTGTCAAATTTTGTACAAGCTCAGACAATCTCGGACCATTTTAAATGTGGTGTTTGCAATGGATGAAGAAAAGGTTCCAAACCGGAATAACGTTATCATGTCTACATCAGAAACTTTAATTTAATCAGACTTTTGCTCACACGTATAACGGCTGGTGCCACTCCAAGTAGCAAAATTGGTATTGCTTTGGGATGTCATTTCTTAATTCCAACTTAATTCATTCGTTTTTTGGTATTTTAAATTTTTATTTCTTTAATGCTTCTTAAATCGTTTTTAAAATGGTACTCTCATCTTGGTTTTAAATAGGTATGTAAGATCTCACTTAAAGTATTCTTAAAGACTTCTTAATTTGGTATGCATATCAACATCTTAAATCGGAATGTATGAGCACGCATAACGAATTCTTAAAGACTTCTTAATTTGGTATGTATATATATTAGAAGTATTAAATCAGTATGATGTGCCTTCTTTAATACGTCGAATATTGGTATGTCACATACCATAAGTTTGTAGTGATGTACACTGAAAAAATATGTTGGTAAATTCTACAATATTAGTTAAACCAAATCAATTTTGTAGCATCATATACAATTTAGTACGATTGACAAAACGTTTTACCGTTAGACAAATGCTTTGTATGTTGTTCTTAATTTTAGATCATGCTACAAAATTAATTTGATTGAACTAACTTGTTGTAGATTACACCACCTGTTTTTGCCAGTGTACATGTTCAAAACTAATCATACCCAAAATAGTATATACATATTCGTTCTTGGTTTTTCTCCCGAGTTAAGAAGGAATATCAACTTTTTTGGTATTGTGTCATACTAAATTAAGAAGATATTTGAACTTAATTTGAGAATTTTCCTTCTACTTGAGCAAGAACAAAATTCCGCCATATTTTCACACAGCAATTTTTAAGAATTAATTTGAAAAAATTTCCGTTAAAATATAAACATTAAATATTGCACGAATTTTCTATTTTTACTTATATTTAGATAGCTAACAGCCTAACAACGATGTGAGCATGAATATGTCGGAGTTTGATCTACAAATAATTTAAAATATAATTTAGGGCGCATTGAATTTTGGCATATTTTCAACAATTGTAATAAATTAGAGAAATCATGGAGGCGCGTGAGTTTTAAAGGAGCTAGAAGTTCCAATTTCACCATAAAACTAGTTTCGTTTGCAAATATCGGTTTAATATTTTCTTAAAACCGATTTTAAACCTTACATATAATTTTTCTTTATTTATCAATTCTATCATTAAATTTTAAAACAGCATAACATGTCATATTTTTTTGTTTCATTTCAACATTGTCTATTACTTTAATTTAAATCAATTTAATATAGATAAAGAGAGATAGAAAATTCTACGTCACTCTTTGACTTTGATAGTATATAACAAAAAAATGACATACCAATTTAAGAAAGAGTTAAGCTGGAGTTAAGAAGGAGTTGAAAAATAACATACCTATTTAAGAAGCAAATAAGATAAAAATACGCTTCTTAATTCGTTCTATCGGACCGCCCACATGGGACTTTTTGTACTTAATTCAAACTTAAATCCTTCTTTAAGAAAGCGCGTTGCTTTGTTTAAGTCTTCTTAAATCTTTCTTTGAGTGACAATCACTATTTTTGCTACTTGGGACACTTTGTATTGGTTCAGATAGTCCTGGTTCAATTCGCAGTTTGATTTGGTTTTGTGGTTTTAATTCCTAGAGTTCATAAGAAACTTGGATTTTTCGTAGGGATAGTAATCAAAAAGTAAAATAAATGTATAAATTCCTCTTGAAAGAGCTCCAACAAACTTGACTCCTATCCATTTCCAACAAACTTGGATTAGATGAAGAAAATGTTCAAATAAAGAAAAAAAGTTGCACCATTTTCTACTGTGTTTAACTAGTCGAACTTCCCACCTAAAACCTTTCTTGAGTTGAATTGAAATATACACAAGCTTAACGCTAGTAGAAGTACAGAGTCCTAACAGTGTATTGTGATATTTTTTGATATGTAGCATTTTTAGAGTATATATTAGTATAGAGAGAAGATAACTTTAAAATTGTATGAAGAGAGACAAAAAAAGGTGATAGCACATATGTCATATTCAATTTCTCATTTCTCCATTTTGATTTGTTTTTCAATGTTTATATTTACTTCCACAAACCTTTTTATTAAATTATAAATTAAAAGCAATTTTATAAATAAATAATAAATGTTTTCTTCAACAGCACAAGCTCAAGTAATTTCAATAAAATATTAAAAAAAAATTTAAAAAAACAAAAATTTATTTAATTTTTAATAAATATTTTTTAATTTTGTAAATATTTTTTAAAGGACAAGCAATATTTTCTAACGAAACGAAAAATTAATGAAGTTATGAAGTTATTTTCATTTTATACAAATTTGCTAGCAAACTTTTCTCATTACTGACAAATCTATTTTTCATTAACGACATTTCAAAAAACTATGTTTGGTTATAATAAAAACCAAAATGCCATTTTTTAATTTTCTTATTTTAAAATTGCTGTGAGGGAAAAGTTTTGATTGTTTTGTTGATCTGGTCACTAGTGCATCTAGGGTATCCAATACCAGTTAACCAATTAACCGGTTAACCGGTAAGTCGCACAAAAACATATTTAAAAAAACCGGTAAATTTTCAAGCTTTTACCAGATTCGGTAAAAATTAAACAAACGTATAGTTTATGCTTATTTAATGTAATAAATTAATAATTATAATATTCTGAGGCAAATTAATTAATTTTTAATAAAATAGCATAAACTTGACCTAACCAAACATATTTTGAGACACGAAAAAATCCAAGGAAGAAACCTATCAAAAGATCCGTATCTAAATATTCCCACTTAATATTCTAGCAGTTTACAAGTTCGTTTATGGCAAATAATGCTTTTGGAATCCGGTTCTTGCATCTTATAAATGTTGAACGATGTTGACCAATATGTTCAAATGATCAAACTTAATAGAACATTGATTCAATTACGACTGATGATGCTGTCGTTAGGAAAAAAGTAGATGCTTTGGTTAAAGCTTATCGTCAATTGTGCAGTTTATTTCATTCAGCTAACGGCTAGAAATATTTTATATAAGAAGCATCAGCAATATTCATGTGTATAGGGCAAATAGATTCATTTAAGAGGCAGACCTTTGGAAGACGAAGCAGATGTTGCAGTATTATTTGCGTCATCATCTAATGTTGTTCATGTTCAACATGATGACGTAACTTCCGTAATAACAAAAATTAGAAAATCTTCGCAAATTACCAATAAAGAAGGACAACCTACAAAAAAATCATAATGAAGAATTGAAAAAAAAACTTTCCTTGATTCTAGATTCAAGATCGAGCAGTTTTAGAAAGCAGCAATAATACAAGAAAGATTTTTCAAAGTTCGAAGTGTAACTAGGATATGTTTAATCGCCATTGAATCTAATTTAAACTTTTCAGAGCGTGAAATTGTTTTACTTATAGTCATAAGGCCTTGCACAGAATGTAATTTGCTGTAAAGACAGTGTCGATACGACGTAAACCTATACGTTTCTGATATAACAATAGCATTTATGTTAGATGAACTTACTGCACAAAAAAAATCATAATCACTTCAAGGAGTTCTCGTGCTCACATACGTGTCAAAGAAGCGACATATATTTTTCGAAAATTTTACACTCCATCATTCAAATGCCTTTAAAGTATGCAATGTATGCTCTGAAATATTTAATAAAACAAAACAGCCATTGATAAAAAAAAGTGTTGAATTAATTGAAAGTTTTGCTTTAAATGATTGATCTGAAACTGGAGGCTCAGATTCAGAAGTATGCACTTCCAGTGATCGACAAACTGCGTTCATATTAGCATTGTCATGAATTGACAATAAAAGAAAAGCTGCAAAGTACAAATGAACAGAAAATGAATAAATATTTTGTGGAAAGCAGTACTGAAAAATGGCCTAAGGGATTTACAAATTTTTTTAAAAGTTAAATTGACTTTTTCCAAGAACAAAACATTCGTGGCAAATATTTAGAGAAAGCTTTTAATAAATTGGTTAACTACCTTACGAACAAAAAGTGTCGAATTTGAGCGTGCGTTTGCAGCAGCTGTTCTGATTTGTACTAAACTAAGGTCGAACTTGAATGATAACACTTTAGAGACAACTTGTTTCTTACGCCCTATATTTTATTAACCAAAACCTTAAAAAATTTCAAGATTTAAATTAGTTTTAAATTTTCTTTTTCAAATGTGTAATTATTTATTATTACACGTCAATTTACGTTATAAATAGTTTGCTTAAACTAATAATTTCAAATATTTAGATCAAACTTGATTATGTCGGCAAATTTCCGGTAAATTACCTGTTAACCGTTTTATAAATGGTTTTTACCATATTATCGGTAATTAAAAATTTCGGTAAATTTGCAAATCCTAAGTACATATGTTGTATGTCCGAACAATAGCAGACTATTCAACTCAACAGGTTCAAATCCACTCGTTTGACTATGGTTTCTCTAAAAAGTAGAAAAATTTATTTATGATATAGTTGCACTATTAGTAATTTAAAAAAATTAATAGAATTTGCTAATAGATCGATTGTCTTCTAACCGAGGGACATATATAACATTAAATTAGGTTTTCTCTGTTCAATGTATATACTTTTGTATGAACATTGAACCTGATCTCTTTGATAAAAGAGATACCGTCTGCGTTTCTTATTGGTGGTTTCTGACCACAAATAAAACTGCCAAGCTATAGATCAAAAATTTTAATTTTTATTTACTATAAATAAATAAAAATTAAATTTTTGATCTATAGCTTGGCAGTTTTATTTGTGGTCAGAAACCACCAATAAGAAACGCAGACGGTAATACGATAAAATAACATGTCAATGCCAGTTCAAAGATTATTGTTGTTACTCGTTTCCCATTCTACAATAATGAACGAAAAGGTTGATTGTTTATAAAGAGAAAAAACTGTTTTGTCTTAAGTTTTATCTACTTTAATTTAAGTTAAACAAGACAGTCGCATTTGTGGCGTTCCGCGTTACCTGTCGTGTTTTATATATAAGCATTCTGAAGTCTTCGTAATTGGTTTCATTTTCAATACAAGTTCAACTCTACAAGATTTGGATACAATCGGTTTCAGAACATACAATCGGTCTCTGAGTCTAATCTATTAAATCTAAATATTTATAAATAAAAATTTAGTATTTCAAAGGACATTTTCATTCTAAGCCGAATGTAAATTTCTACTTCTCTTGTAATATCATATTTATGTTATTTTAACTGATATAATTGTTTTCTTCTCTTTTAGTACACAACCTTCACATGGCTACTATCCATATTCGTCAGATTATGACTTCACATCTTATCATGAGGGATATCCCATGGTTCATCATGGTTTTATCACACATCAGTCACACCATAACTATACTGGTCAATATGATTACACCACAACGCAGCATTATTCAGCGTACATGCCTCAAACCAATCATATACTACCAAGCAATGATATAAAAACAATAAACTACGATGTTCAAAATGATATCAATACAAGTTCAGACAGTTTAGATGTTGGAAATGATATTAATAATTCTGAAAAAAAATACCAATCTATAATGTCATGTTCGCAGAATCAGATACGAATAAGTAATTTAGATGAGTACAATTTACACCCAGAGTCATATCCCACCTCACATGTTACAAGTGTAACATCCGAGCATGTTCAAGAGTTGGATAGCATGTGCCACTTGACAGATAAACAAGACGAAAGTAGTATTCAAAGTGAGTATGATGAAAAGTTTTAAACATCATTTAAATTTTCTATCATATGTGTGAAAAGCTCTTAACACATGCCATTATAGAAAAATATGCGCAATTCTCATGCTGCCTTTATATGTTACATAATTTTTGAAAAATAGTTTTACTTTCATTCTAGAAGATAACACTCTACAACAGGTTACATCATCTCGATGTGAACTTCGAAAAAATGGAAAAATCAGAGCAAAACGAAAACCACGTGTTTTATTTTCACAAGCACAAGTATTATCGTTAGAAAAACGGTTTCGACAACAAAGATATCTTTCAGCACCAGAACGAGAAATTTTAGCACAAGAATTGAATCTTTCACCAACCCAGGTTAAAATATGGTTTCAAAATCGACGATACAAGTCTAAAAGGCTACAGATTGAAACAACATCAAAAGATTTAATAGCTCCTATTAGTAATCACAAATTTTCTTCTTTGAGTGAGAACAATAACTTACATCATGACTATAGCACAAATTACGATAGTAAACCAATTATAAATAATAACAGCATTAATAATGTTAATTTAAAAACTATTCATTTAAATCATGAGAAACTTCTGTCAACAAATTTGGATAAAATCAGCTCAACGAATACAGTTTATACAAACAATTTACATATTCCTCCACCACCATATCCAGCATATGGATTACAGTATGAACCTTATTCAACACAGTCAAATTCATACTCTATTCCATCACCATCACAACAATATGACCAAACACAAAAGAGTTATTTTTGAAATAAAAAATAATAATTATATTTAAGAAATTATCTGATAAGCTGTAGAAATGTTTAAAGTTAATTATTTTGTTGTAAATAGTTAAAATCAAGTTATTAATTATTAAGTAATTTTATGTGACTGAAATAAAGAAACATTAATTTTCAATTATAATAATATGTTTTTTATTTTATTGAATGTGCGGAGTGCGTATGTGATTATGTATGAAGTATTTCTTAAGGTGAATACTAATAATAATTTGGTAAGTTTACAATTAATTTATACAACTAAAGCTGAGTATGAAGACTAATATTCAAACTCACCTTAATAATTTACCAATGGTGTTAAGTAAATTTTCTAAACTAGTATGGTTTCCAATTTTTCATTTACACTTCAGAAATCGACCACATTCCAAATCTAGAATTTTGATTATGACTGTGCTAATTATTAGAGCGGTGGGGTGTGTCAGATTTAAGCTCGTATGAAGGCAAATCCTTTAGCAACACATATAGTAGCTAACAATAGGTTTTGTATTGAATGCACATAAATTTGTAAATGAATAAAAAAAATAAAATAAATGGTTCACGAGACGGTCAAATGTTTAGTAGAACCAGATTATGAACAAAAACGTTTTCATCTAGAGTAGGAGTAGGAAATGGAAATTTTCTAAGTTGGTAAGCATATAAAGTAATATTAACACTGAATTCCAATTAGCTGCTAAATTGTACTAAACTGCTAATTCTAAATTTGATTTAACATAATCGCCTAATTTTAATTTAAAATTATGTGATTAAGTTATCTGATATTGATATTGATAAAAACATCAATTTCTTTACAATCATTTAGAAACAAAATATTGATTTAGTCAAATAAAAAGTTGACTAAAGAAAGAATTGGAACGTAGTCTAAATATAAATGATTAAAGCCGTGGGTCAATACAGCTAACCCTAATTTTTTTAAGTCTAATACTAATTTTTGATGTTTATATAACTAATTTTTGATGTTTATATTCAAGTCAATCTAAAAAAGAAAAGAAACAACAATGATTTTTGTGTTTATTGTTTTGAATTAGAGTACTGGATTGGCAGCCTCCACGAAGTATCCACAACGGATACGGGCGTACTCTGGGCAATGTGATGTGGAACGAACATTTGTGGTACCCAATCCCTTCGTAGTAGTGAAGCATTATAGCAAATAGTCAATCGAACCCTGTGCGTCTGTACTCCATGATAGAGCGGCACAAAACGACGTCTGTTCTCCATGTTAGGGGCGGTCAAAAATCTTAGTCTTTTCCGCTAGGTGGCAGACTATAATGAAACTTAGTGCGGGGAGCAAACCCCGTTATCAACCACCCATGAGTAGTGAAGAAGGATCGAACGTTACGGTGCAAGGCTTCGGAAACCCAGTGCCGGCGGCTAGAGGGAGTGCGCAAGCAGGCTCCCAGCCGTCGAGATCAAGCGACTGCAAACCATCGGAAGGTACCCCAACTACAAGTTCACTTAGTAGAGAAAGTAGTCAAGTACTGAAACCAAATCATAAAAAGCAACTTGATGTGCAAAATCCATTCCAACTTAGCAGGAAGACGTCTAGATCTCCTGAAAGAGAAAGAAGCAATATCTTGCTAAATATAAACACAAATGAAGTGGAAAATAAAAGTGAAGAACGTCAACCAGACTATGAAGAAAGAGAAGAACTCAGGCATCTAGAAAAAGAAAATTTAGAGCTCAAGAAAAAACTAAGCAAAATAGAAGAGATAACATCAAAGCTAAGCAATGAAATTGTTGCTTTAAAAAGAGAAAATCAAGACCTGAAAATGAGTCGAGAAGCAAGTGAATCGGAAATGACTGATAATCTAAATATCGGCAAAGATATCAGAAGACGAACAAACGTATTTGAGTATCTAACAGATGAAGAGGAATTGCAAAGAGAAACAGATTGGATACTGAAAAAGAGTAGGCCAAGTAAAAAAAGTAAAAAGAGGAAAGCTGAAGTTTCCCCTGAGTATGTGCCATCAAGCGCTAGTCAACCGCAAGATGCACATACAATTGATAAAGACAAAGTTATTCCAACAAAAGAAACGAAAGAGAAAAAGCCACCGCCAGTAACTGTAACGGGTGTTTCAAGTCATGCGGAAATTCAAACCATAATGAAAATGGTAACGGATAAAGAGTACAAAATTACTGCTCTTAACAATGATGTCTGGAAGATCAACACATCAAACTCTGATGCATACAGAAATTTAACAATGAAACTAAACATTGACAAATATCAATGGGTTACATATGAAAACAAAAACAAACGCCCAATCAAGGTAATGGCAAGAGGACTACATCCCACTTGTTTGGTCGACGATATAATTGAAGATCTGACACGCAAAGGTCTTAAAATCTTAGATGCTGTTAACCTCATCAAAAAAGAAAGAAAAACCAACGAAAATGGATCCAAAACAATATATAAAAGAGGACTTCCTCTTTTTATGTTAACTTTTGAGCAAAACAAAAATATAAAAGAAATTTATAATATAAAAGGGATACTCAATATGAGAGTGAAAATTGAACCTTTAAAGAAAAACTCGATGAGAATACCACAATTCAAGAAGTGTCAAGGTTTTAACCATACACAAAACTACTGTGCACGTGAACCAGTATGTGTTAAATGTGCCGGTAAACACTTAACGCAAGTATGCCCAGTTAACAGGGACACCATAGCCAAGTGCATAAATTGCAAGGGGCAACATCCAGCAAACTATCGTGGATGCGAAGTTGCTATCCAACTCCAAAAAATAAGAGGTAAAACGCGCAAGCCATCACAAAACAAGCAAAATAACGCTGGTAGATCCAATGAACGACACCAACTGTGTGAGCAATATAACAGCGCGAAAAATGGAAAATCATACGCACAAGTACTAAAAGGCTCAGAGTCAATCAAAAACTCGGAAGTATTAGAAAGTATCAAGAACTGCATGGAAGTAGTTCTAAGGCGGTTAGATGAACAAAGCAGCCTAAACGAATTGATATTCCAAAAAATTAAGCAGATAGAAAGCTTAAAACCAATCGCCAAGAAAAATTAAATATGAATACAACACTCAGAATAGCAACCTGGAATGCAAACGGGTTAAACAACCACACCCCAGAAGTTGAAATGTTCTTGAAGTTAGAAAAAATAGATAGTTTTTTAGTATCAGAGACTCACTTTGTTAAATCATCATATATAAAAATACCTGGGTATAAACTTTATCATGCAATTCATCCAGCAGAAAAAGCGAGGGGAGGATCAGCAATACTAGTCAGGGATAACATAAAGCACCATGAAGGTATTAAAATCGAAGAAGAAGTAATGCAGGTCACGTCGATAACAGTTATTACTAAAAATAAAAACCTTGTTGTAGCCGCTATATACTGTCCACCAAAACATAATTTGAAAAAAAATGATTACTCCAAACTCTTCAATGAACTAGGCAGTAAATTTATCATTGGTGGAGATTTTAACTCAAAAAACACATATAGGGGATCAAGAATCACCACAACAAAAGGTAAAGAACTGTACGAAGCAGGACAGATAAAAAAGTGTGATTTTCACTCCGGTGGTTCTCCGACCTACTGGCCAACCGACCTTGGTAAGGTACCTGATTTAATAGACTTCTTTATTACAAGGAATATGTCAAAAAACTACATAGATATCGAAAATAACGAAGGGTTGTCATCAGATCACTCTCCTGTTATAATGACAGTTAGTGAAAACGTAATCAAGCGGACATATGCACCTAAACTAACAGGTAAAAACACTAATTGGAATGTTTTTCGTGAGTGTATAGAAGAGAAAATAGATCTACAAGTACCAATTAGAAAACCAGAACAGCTACACTGAAAAAAAAATTGAAGTTCATGACAACCTCATCTCGAAGTTGGCAGTTGATTATTCATGCAAAGAAAAATTATTTGCAAGCAATTTCACTGTGATTGGGACAACTACACGATAACATTTTCCTAACAACAGAATGAGGTTTATTTAAAATATAAAGTGTTATATCCAATATAACAGTAGTTGAACAAAGGTAATAACTATTTCCATGAAAAAAATTTTCTTTGGCCTTATATCATGAATTTTTCATTTTAAAGTTTAAGTATTTGAGATTAATTGAACTATATTTTATTTTCACATAAATGTTTCGTGTGATTGTCTCAACTTCATCGATTTATAATTGTAGAGTTGTTGAAGCAATCTCGTAGTTTGATTCGCCATATGTGACCGCACGGTGAGGTTGAGACAATTGCATTTCGATTGGAAATAGGACATGTTTTTTTCAGTGTAGAAACAGAGCTAGAAAGGCTGATTGAAGCTGTACACTTTGCAGCAACGACAAGTAGTCCAGCACCACATTCTAATCGTATTCTTACCGCAAACTTTCCCATGGAATTAAGAGAATTGATCAAATCAAAGCGCAAGGCACGTAAAATCTGGCAGACAACTCGATCTCCAGAACACAAAACTATTTTAAATAATCTGTGCATACAAGTAAAGACAGCCATTAAAGAAGCAAAAAATGAATCTATTAACAGATATCTCTCAAGTCTTTCTGGTGATAAAAGCAATGAGTATTCACTCTGGAAAGCAACAAAGGGATTCAAAAGACCAATAGTGCAGATCCCTCCGATTAAAAAAGATGATGAAACATGGGCCAGAAGTGCTCAAGAAAAAGCTGATCTATTTGCAGAATTACTAGAGAACACCTTCAAGCCATTTGGTCGACTAACAGAAGACGAAAACATAACGAAAGCGAGCAAAACCGATTCACAGGAAATTTCATATGCAACATTGCATGAACTTAAAGAAGAAATACGTACCAGTTTGGTTCCAAAAAAGGCCACAGGCTACGATTTAATCACCAGTGAAGTTGTTAAAATGCTACCTGATAAAGGTATGCGCAAAATACTTCATATCATTAATGCTGCATTCCGATTAAGGTATGTGCCTATGCAATGGAAAGTAGCAGAAGTGATTATGATCCTAAAACCGAATAAATCACCAAATGACAAAAACTCGTATAGACCGATATCATTACTCCCAATAATATCGAAGCTTTTTGAAAAACTTTTTCTTAAAAGGCTTAAGCCAATAATAGAAAATAGAAACCTCATACCTTCGCATCAGTTTGGTTTCAGAGAAAACCACTCTACCATTGAACAAATGCACAGGATCACGAATATTATTGAAGAAACGATTGAAGCCAAAAGGGTATGCTCCGCAGTCTTTCTTGATGTCGCTCAAGCTATTGATAAAGTTTGGCATCATAGCTTAAAGTATAAATTGCATAGAGATCTGTCCAAACAGTTTCATGAAATTTTAAACTCTTATCTGGATGACCGCCACTTTAGAGTCAAATATGATGATAGTTATTCAACATTGAAAAAGATTGATGCAGGAGTTCCGCAGGGTAGCGTCCTAGGACCAGTACTATACCTGCTATACACAAGAGATTTGCCTGGTCTAAGCAAAACAACCATTGCAACCTTTGCAGATGATACCGCAATTTTGACCACCGGAAAAACCGTAGAAAAAGCAACTAGCAAACTACAATACGCTACTAATAAAATCCACAACTGGACAAAAAGATGGCGAATTAAGCTGAATGAAACAAAATCCTCTCATGTTAACTTCACTAACCAAAAAGTAAGCCAAATACCTCTGAAAATCAACTCAACACAAGTTGCTTACGCAAACACAGCAAAATATCTAGGTATGAATCTGGATGCTAAACTGAGATGGAAGGAACATGTTAAAAAGAAAAAAGAAGAACTAAATTTGAAATTTAGAAAGATGTACTGGTTACTTGGTAGAAACTCAGTACTATCTATTCAAAACAAACTGCTTCTGTATCGTCAAATACTGAAACCAGTGTGGACGTATGGCATCCAGCTATGGGGCTGTACTAAGAAATCGAACGCGAAAATCATCCAGTTGTTCCAAAACAAAGTGCTGCGTTGCATTGTTAATGCCCCGTGGTACATCATAAACGAAGACATCCATAGGGACCTAAAGATAGAGTTCGTGAAGGATGAAATAAAAAAATATGCAATTAAACACAAGACGCGTATACGCGTACATGAAAATATTGAAATACGCCAGCTAATGGATGTGCCCGTTGCTGACAGAAGGCTTAAAAGAACGAAGCCACTAGATTTGATTTTATAATCAAAAGCATACTTAATAAAATAATGTAAATGGGACTAACCAATGGGTTACACCCCAAAAAATGTGCTATAAATATGAAATGTAAATCACTAGATGAGCGTAGCTCAGTTGTTCTTTTATATTAATAAAAAAAAAAAAATTAAATATTTTACCACCTCTCTATGTTTTCTTTGTTTTTTTTTTTTAAAGCCACTAGCTGCATCAAAATTCTTTATTATTTTTGGATAGTTTATTCATTAATATTATTAACCACATTGGAAAATACATTTTATTTAATTTGTTCATTTTAATTTTAATATTAGAGTTAATTTACTTTAATTAAATTAATTTTAATAAAAATTATCCATTATTTTTTTTGTTAAAAGAAAGACAATTATATCGATATGTCACAATTTAGATTTAGCCTATTTACACAGCAAAATTTGGTTATAAATTCAACATAGGCTAATTTTTAGGTAGATTTCATATAAAAATCTACCTATTGCAATGGGCTTCATCTTGGAATTTCGGAAAAATTTTTGCGTCAAACGACTATATATGATAAGCGGAGACAAAAAACAAAAAAAAATGTATATATATATATATATATATATATATATATGATATATATATATATATATATATATATATATATATATATATATATATATATATATATATATATGTATAAATATATATATATATATATATATATATATATATATATATATATATATATATATATATATATATATATATATATATATATATATATATATATATATATATAAATATATATATATATATATATACATTAGACTGGTCGTTAAAAACTAAATTTTCCGAGACGCCCCCTAGAAAAATTCTTTGTGGTCAAAAAACCACAATGGCATTATTTTTTTTTTTTAAATCAAAAGAACACGTGCCGCAAAATCGTTGAAGTTGATTTTTTGAAAAATTCGTAGATTTTTTCAAATATCTCATAAAATATGCAGATGTCAAAAAAAATCACATAACCTTTTTTGTAGGAAATTTAATTTTCTACAAAAAAGGTCCAAGTCATTTTTTCCCGAAAACGTATAGTTCTCATGATATTTTGAAAATGAACTTGTAAGTTTTCGTAATTTTTAAAAAACATAAAAATAAAGATGACGAAAAACTCCTAATTTTCTTCTTATGCTATAGAATGAAATGTATAAAAAAATTATCGTGACAAAAAAAATCAAAATTAGTACTTTTTCGTCGAAATTTTCATCATTTGGTTTTACGAGTTTCGAAGAATTTCAAGTTTTATTTCAAAATATCATCAGAAGTATAGGTTTTAGGAAAAAAATGACTTGGACCTTTTTTGTAGAGAATTAAATTTCCTGCAAAAATGGTTATGAGATTTTTTTTGACATCTGCATATTTTATGAGATATTAACAATTTTATCAAAAAATAAACTTCGATGATTTTGCGGCACGTGTTCTTTTCACTTAAAAAAAAAAAAAATAAAGCCGTTATGGTTTTTTGACCACAAAGAATTTTTCTGGGGGGCGTCTCGGAAAATTTAGTTTTAACGACCAGTCTAATATACATATATATATAAATATACACGGTATGAGATATAACGAAAACGACCGGCACTCTCACGGTCGCATTTGTTGAGGTAGATCAAAAAAATTTCAGAAATCTAAATGGCCGTTATAACGGATCTAAAAACAGAATTTTTTCTAGTATAAAGCCTCTAGTTTCTTAACCATGTGTCGGATTAGGCTGATTTACGAACTTGTCCAAGATATTACAGATGCGACCGTGAGAGTGCCGGTTGTTTCAAAAAAAAATTTTTTTTGCAACCTTTTTGTTGGAGCCGCTCACTCAGGAACCTCTGACTGCAGAGGTCTATTTTTAAAACAAATTGATAAAAAAGATTCCAAAAATTCTAGATTCGTTAATTTTTCAAAATATTAGTATTCAAACGGCCGTTATAACGGTTTTAAAAAATCAATTTTTTTAGAAAAAAGGCTCTAGTTCCTTAACCACGTCTCGGATTTTGCTGATTCACGAACTCGTCCGAGATATTAATAGAACACATATATACAGAAAATTTTTTTGATCTCCCTCAACAAATGCGACCGTGAGAGTGCCGGTCGTTTTCGTTATATCTCATATCGTGTATACATATATATATATATATATATATATATATATATATATATATATATATATATATATATATATATATATATATATATATATATATATATATATATATATATATATATATATATATATCTGTAGGTGGGAGGTAAACTACACCAAGTCCAATTTTTTCAAAATACGTTTTTTTATACTGTTAGAATCAAGATTTTGTTCTCTACCGGGAGGTTAATAGCACTGAGTCCTAACTAGTGTAGTTTTCGAGATGGAACAATTTTAAATGACACCAAGTCCATAGTCCATAGTCCATTTTCAAACAGTTTTTTGGCTTTCCTGTAAAATTTTAAAAATGTGACTTGTACGCCTATTCCGGCATTTCCCTGGGAATTAGGAATTGAGAAAAAAGTGCAATAAATGAAATAAAGAAATATTTTCTAATACGAATTTGTTATTTCCCGCGACACGGAATACTAGTTATGAAAAAATTGCTATAATTTATTTCTCAATTCCTATTTCACGATGTACCGGAATAGGGTTATTGGTGTAGTTTACCTCCCACCTACAGATATATATATATAAATATAAATTTTTTTTTTTTTATTTTTTCGTCTCCGCTTATCATATATAGTCGTTTGGCACAAAATTTTTTTCCGAAATTCCGAGATGAAGCCCATTGCAGTAGGTAGATTTTTATATGAAATCTACCTAAAAAATAAAAATGTTTGAATAGAAGAAATTAATTTTTTTTCTTAGAAATAAGCTATTTTGATATTTTGCAGTAATTGGCGTAGGTTTGTGTCATAAATTGTCACACAGACATTCTGTGGTAGATTTGATAATTGTTTGTTGCAAAATTGGATAGATATAGTTTTGCTTATACATATGTAGCTAATTTTCTTTTTAAAATTTGTTCGATATCTGTTTGGAATTAGTTTGTGTTGCTTAAACTAATCTGATACATCAGATTCTACTGGCACACAAAACTGTCTGATCTCGAAATCTACCTATTTCTAGCGGATATACGTGCCGCTTGGACTTTTGTTTTAACCATATGGTAAGAATTTAAATTTAGTTTAAGATTTACCTGTATTGACACACGGCCTTAATTAAAACTGTATGAATGGGCGGAAATCTTACAGCTCTGAGATATCAAGACTTCGGCTTTGTTTAAGGATTTTGATATAGTTTTCGGCCTAAAACTTTTATTAGGGCATTGTTTTTAGTTATCGGCAGCGATGTATAGCAAACAAGTATTTTATCTATGTTTAGAAATTTATTACAAAACTAACACGAAACATCAATTCGTTGCCGGAAAATTATAACAAATCATATATGTATTAACATAATTTAGTGAAAAGATGATACACTCAGCAAACAACTCAAAAACCTCTCCATTTAGCGTTTCGAGAAAATATTACAAAATCAAAAATTAAGATTTCTTTCAGAAATCCAAAAGTATTCCAAAAATTATAACAAAATCAAAGATTGAAACTTTTCAGAATTCTAAAAATATTGCAAAAATTATAACCAAATAAAATATACAAACTTTTTTTCAAAATTCTAAAAATATTTCAAAAATTATAACAAAATCAAATATACAAACTTTTTTCAAAATTCTAAAAATATTACAAAAATTATTACAAAGTGAAAAACTGAAACTTTTTCCAAATCAAAAATTCGAAATTCAAAAAACTGTTACCAAGATACTAAAAATATCGCAAAAATTATAACAAAATTAAAAATACAAACTTTTTTCCGAATTCCAAAACTATTCCAAAAATTATAATAAAATCTAAAATTTCCAAGTACAATCATCACATTTCAATTTTCATGTCATACAAATATTTAATTTTATTTTTTCTTCACAAAAATTGGGTAAAAAATAAATGAAAATCATTCTTTTGACACACTTGATAATAACTTTTTGACAACCTTATAATGCAATAATCTAGTTTTTGGTTTCACATACCAATCCAAAAAAAAAACAAAAACTATCAACTAGAAATAAGCTATGTTGCATATATAGCGTCTACTATCAATTATCCGGCTATTATTACCCGGCTTACTGGATTTTTAGGACCCGGTGCATCACTAGCCTTATATCATAAATTTTTCATTTTAAAATTGAAATATTTGAGATTAATTGAACTAAATTTTATTTTCACATAAATATTACATGTGATTGTCCCAACTACATTGTTCTATAATTGTATAGTTGTTGAAAAAATTTCGTAGGTCTATTCGCCATATCTAACCGCACGGTGACGTTGAGACAACTGTATTTCGATTGGAAATAGAACATTTTATTTTCAGTGCACATATATGGGGTGGAGCCTACAAAAGTAGTTTGAAATGTCTTGGTTCTATACAGCGGAGAGCTGTTAAATTGATCAGCAAATTAAATCTTACTAACGAGCTTGATTCCTCGCAACATAGAAGAGACGTCGTTGGTTTGACGATATTTTATAAGTATATTATGGAAGAACGGGCGTCTGCGGGGATCAATTGATTTTAATTGTAGTCATTTTTATCATTGATGAATATTATATAGAACGCAGCATCCTATTCTTAAAACCTCAGGCTTCACCTATGAATTACAATTTGTTATTTGCAGTAGAAGTTTTTTGTGTAT
This sequence comes from Diogma glabrata, assembly GCA_963693315.1. Classification (NCBI taxonomy): domain Eukaryota; kingdom Metazoa; phylum Arthropoda; class Insecta; order Diptera; family Cylindrotomidae; genus Diogma; species Diogma glabrata. The sequence continues at coordinate 46,435 of CAVNZG010001013.1, forward strand.
ATCTCCCCACATACCATAACCCGCTTTATATTAGCAAAATTTTGGGATATTTAAACTTTACGAAACACAGTCTGCCATTCCACCACCCAAAATATTTTATTTGTATTTGTTTCTTCAGCAATAATCCTCGGAAGTCTATCCACTGGATAATCTAATACCTCACGAACATTGTCAAAATGCAATTTGAGCTTAAACAGGTACATTATATGCCTTAGTCCAGTTTCCAGATGCAACGTACAGCTAGGATTATTCGTCGGCAAACAAAACAATCTGTTAAAAAAATGACAATTACAAACAGTTGGTGTTGGAAGAATGGTATCTAGATCAATGGTTCTAGGATACAGCTAGTTGGGCTTAAAAACAGAAGGAAACTAAATAACTTCACTCTTCCTTCTATCGGTACTAACACATTAACACTTAGTGATAGTGTGAAGTATCTTGGTAGTGTGAAGTATCTTGGTGTTACTTTCGACAAGCGGCTTAATATGGGCTGTTCATGTTGAGACTGAATTCTGTGGCTGTAAAGGAGGGCTTTTGGAGGCAAATGGGGACTGAGCACGAAAACGGTCTACTGGCTGTATAAAGTAGTTGTCAGACCCATTGTTATTTGCGAGTCCCCTGCATAGCTCTCAAGAACTAGTGATTTCAGGACAACGGGCTACCCTCTTTGCATATATTTGTAAAGATAGAGGTTCTGAGTGCTAAAAAGGGTCGAACTTCTGGAAATTACCAGGAGCTGTAGAAAAATTAATGAAGCGCTATGGAGGGATCTGAAAGAACACCTGACAGTTTTGTACATGCCAATTGATGACATAATACCTCAGGCTGAGGTAATTACAATAAATCCAGCATCGAAGGTGAGCGACTGAGCTAAAGTGGCCTGGCAAGGTCATTAATATTTTTTCTGATAGCCAGGCTGCTCTAAAAGCTCTAGGAAACTACACTATGAAGTCGAAAATAGTGCAAGAATGTTCGAGGTCCTTAAATTACCTTGGGGTCATGGAAAGCATATCACTTTTATGGACACCACGGCATAGTGAGAATCTGGGGAACGAAAAAGCTAATGATTTACGCAAAGAGCTCCGCGTAGGGAAGCTCATAGGGCCTGAACCAACAATTAGTATATCGAAAAGTAGGATAAAATTGCTAGTCGAACAGGTTCTCTTACGATCCAGTAACTCCAAATGGAGGGACACAGAAGACTGAAAGGTCTCCAAGATAATCACTCCAGAGTTGAGTTGGTAAACCATCGAATTTCTGTTAAATCTGACCTGACCTGGTCTGTCCTGGTATGCCGTTTTTATTTTTCCGACCAAAACATGCCGTTTTTGTCTTGAAAAAGATGAAACAGTCCCTCACATTGTGGAAACATATTTGGCTCACTCATGAGTCATGGTTACATGTTAGGAGCTGTCAAGAAGATTTCCGAAGACCATTCAAGACTATTGACTTTTTTTAAAAAAGTCTTCAGCTCTTGAATATAAGGATGGCATAGCAGTCAGGTTATGACAACATGTCAGGCTATGGCCAGACAACCTCGCCCAACTACAAAAAAGTGTTTACTATGGGGGTGAGATTGGGAAAGGGTGATCAAAATCTTTTTTGAGCCAAACGACTGGGGTGTAATATGAAAGAGCACTTAATTTAAGAAACATTGTAATTTTTTAGAATTTCGCAGTGCACAGTTTTTGTGTTATTGTCAAAAAATGGCAACAAAAATTGGTCCTCCTCCCCTATGTTTATTCGTTGATTGACAAAAAAATTTGAAAAAACTCATAGAGACAGGAAATTAACGACAACCTCTAAACGAAAAATATAGAGAAGTCTCAAATAATTTTATTTCTATATGTTCAGGGAGTGTGAGTGGGAAAAGGTGAAAAGAATCTTTTTTTACCCAAATGAGTTTAGAATTTTTAGAATTTTTTGGTGCACAGTTATTGAGTTATTGTCAAAAAAGTGGAACTGAAAGTTAGTCCAAACCGCTACTTTCCGACGTTGATTGATAGAAAAATTTGGAAAAATTCAAAAAGTTAAGAAATTTAATAAAGGGTCATTCCATTTTAAAGTCAACCTTCAAGCTAAAGTTTTTTTTCTTCACAAAACTGTAACTGTGACCTATAATTTTTTTTCATATATTTTACTATAAGATATGGCAACAACTGTGAAAATTCCAATATTGTTATTTTGTTTAGATAGCAATTAAGCGCATGGTTGTGAAAAAGGCTTAATATACGAATTAAAATATATCTACAAAGAATATAGCATAGCACAAATATAATAAACCGAATTGTTTTAGACTTTTTATTTTCTGAAAGCTAAAGTTTGGAGTGTCTGAATTGGACTGCTTTGATTTCCAAATAAATGAGGTATGCATTCTAAATACATGAACTCTTTTGTGTTACGTTAGTCACGTTACGTTAGTCACACATCATTTAAATCATAAGCGTCAATTTATGAAAAACTAACAAATTTTTTAGAAAGTTATTGGCTTTTTTAAAAAATACATTAATTACATTGAAGAAACTTATCAATAAATTTTATGTACATTTTCAACATCTAGAGAATTTTGGGCATAATTTAGGTGTTAATTTAATGGTATAAAAAATGTTACGTTAGTCACATTTACATTTTTATTTAAAAAATATCTAAAAAAATTTAATTTAAATAAAAAAGCTTTCTGATTTAGATAAATAAACTAGATTTACATTTTAAAAAGTCAACAAGTGCTTAAAATAATCTTTACTATTTTAGTTATAAGGAAACAAAGTTATGAATTTCGGTATAAATGTTACGTTAGTCACTTTGGAATGACCCTAAACTCTGAACACTCAAAAATGTAGGTAAAATTCAATAAATTGTAGGTAAAATGTACGTAAAACGAAATGTAGTTTGAATTTGAGTGTTTCAGCAGACATATCTGTTAATTTCTAATTTTCAACAAACATGTTTGTTAAATATTTTAAACACACTTACAAACTGTTGGTTGATTTTCATTGTTGAATGAAATAAAAGAAAACAAAACAAGAAAACATTCAATTTTGTCCTGTATTCATATTTGTAGGTCGAACTTAACTGATGGAATTAGTAAAATTATTTTAAAAAGAGTGTAAAAAAAAAAATTTGAGATTCTCAAATAAAATGTGTCAATTTATTTATTAAGTGAATTGTAATTTAATATTTAGAAAGTTTCAAACTTTAGAAGTAATTAAAAATTTGGGTTTGAATAAAAATATTTAGATCTACCAAATTAAGTAAGGTTAAAAGGAAGTACATAAAGGGCGATTCCGCGGGAGACAATTTTTGACATAAATTTTTAAATTACAGTATTTGTTACTTTTTTTTATACCAATACAAAGGGAAAGATATAAATTTAATAATAAAAAAAACTTTTAAGAACTAAAGTTATTATTTGAATTTTTGCGGCGCTCAGAAATGGTGGCGCCCGAAGACTTGATGCAAACCATTCATCGACACTTGATAATTTTTCCACGAAATCTATTACCGGTGGCTTGAGGTTATATTTCACTGATGAATATTGAAATTATAACATTTGTTTATTGCCTTATATAAAAAAATTAAATATTTATTATTATTTTTCTAACAATATTGATTACATAAGAAACCATTGTTGGTCAGTTGCACCCGCGATATAAAAGAAATGAAAGTTTGGTTTTCTTGAAGAAATAAATTGGTAATTTTTTGAAACTTTGTAGAAGTAACAAGAAATAAAAAGAAAACTTGATTCAGTCGCAATAGAAGGTATGTTGTCATTTTGATTAAAATTAACGTTGACTAAAATGAGTTGCACCCGCGATCAAAATATTAGAATCGCGGGTGAAACAGTTATGACTCTTACGATTACATTGTTATTTGTCATATATTTTTCATTTATTAAGTTTTTTATAACTTCATATCTTATTTATAATTGCTGATTCCTATTTAATAAGAGTTTATTGTTAATTTTTTACTTTTTTTGTGTAAATAGTTTTGTATAAATAGATCAAATGAAATGGCAGAACAACAACAAAAGGAGACTGCTTCTCGAAAATATAGACAAAAACTAAAGGAAAATCCTAAACTTCTTGCAAACTATCTCCGTCGAGAAAGGGCTCGTGATTTAGTAGAGAAGTTATGAAAAAAAATATGGAAGAAAATGAAGAGTTAAAAATGCTGGCTAGAATACGTTCAAAAGAAAGAACGCCGCAAGAGAACGTCGTAAAGAAGCGAAAATTGGAAGAACAAGTGTTTCATATAAGAATTCTCGTACGTTGGGAAAAGCAGTAGCAAAAGTGAAGCGTAATTTACCCGCTAGCCCTACTAAAGCAGTTGAACTTGTAAAAAAAATTGCTGCGGAATTTCAAGTTGCTGTCAACGATCCTCCTAATACGATGCTTTCTAAATCAATAGATGAAATCAAAGAAAAAATTCGTAGCTTTTATGAAAAGGATGATATTAGCAGACAAATGCCTGGAATAAAAGATGCTAAATCAATAAAAACAAGTACGGGAGAAAAATTAAGAATCCAGAAGAGAACGATGATTATGAGCGTCCGTGAAGCTTTCGAGCTATTTCAAATAAGTTTCCCCGAAATATCAATTGGCAAGACTCTTTTTTATAATGAAAGACCTGCTTACGTTTTGCCAGTAAACGAAACTCCTCATAATGTTTGTGTATGTACAATACACTTATGGCTACGTTTTTTCAGTTTAGAACAAACAATAAACAAAATATAAATGTAAACTAAAACTAAAAAACAGATAAAATATACAACCCTGAAATACACAAAAGAAGGAAGCCGAACTTTTTATTCGAGTCATTCAAGTCCGGCCTTTTGTCGACAATAGTTCGTATTTTTAATTTTGTGTCTTTCATGTAGTTGGTGTTAATTAAAAATGTCTAAAACAAAAATGAATATATTTGTTAAATTAATTTTGTGTTTTTGTATAACACTTGTCTAAAACTAAATAAATAAAAAATGAATACATTTGTTTAAATTAATTTTGTGTTTTGTATAACGCTTATAAGTTATCGGAAAAGCGTATTTGTTAGCGTGGATGTAATGAGCCATAGAAGTAGTATTAAATCATCAGAAACCCGAAATAGTTTACTTGGCTATATTACATACACCTACAGTGGTGACCAACGACGCAGAAAATCATAAAAAATTAATAAAATAAAAATTGAAAATCTAAACTAATAAAATGCGTAAGCATTAAATGGCCGACATATTAAATTTCGAGAACATAAAAATGATTGCTGATGTTATTTGAACAAATTTCATAAGTGAACGTGACACCAGATTTTTGGAAAAAATATACAGTGGAACACTCAAGAAATAATCAAGAACATTCAAGAAATAATCAAGGTCAGCCGTTTCGTTTACTTTAATTTAAATAATATTAAATACCATTATCTAAATAATTAATTAAAACTATTAACGTAAAATTTAATTTTCAAGTAAAATAAATATTTTGTCTATATTTTTTAAGGAAAAATATTTTTCCGTAATAAAATTAAAATTATTTTATGAGTTAATTCATATAAAATTGAAATAAAAACTAAATGTTCACACAATAAATTCCTTAATATGGAAATGAAACCATTTCAATAGAAATTCGTAATGGATAATATAAACTAGATTTAGTGTTTAATATTGGATGTTTGTCAACATAGTTAAAATAGGGTGCGTTCTGTTTCTTAATTTTATTATTCGGCAGTTTTGTATTTTGTTGTTTTAATTAAACAATTTTCGTGAAAATAAACAATTTTCAAACTAATTTTTAATTCAACAAAATAATTCACACAAAACATTCATTTAAATGATAATTGTTTAACGTAAAAAATAATTTTGGCAATTTGAAAACAAAATTATTTAACTTAATATTTAATCCTTTCAAATATTTTTATATATAAAAAAACTACAATATTTTAATTCAAAAAAAAATTTTTTTAAAAAAATACGAATTACCACCTCTGATAGACGATCAATAGCAGATCACTGTTTTTGTCCGTAGAATCTTTTATTTAATTTCCGAAAATGATTTCGAAACATGCACCGAGTAAAAACATGCATACAGGTCGTGATCATAGCATCGTTGACATCGATGAATTTTCAATCAGTCCTACACATAACATAGACCAAAATCACAATAACTCATCTGTACCTAATTTTAGTGATAATAGAGAATCACAAATACATAAGGACATGACAGATCTCAGGGAGAGATGCGAACAATTAGAGTTACAACTAAATCAAAGTGGTAACGAATGTAATAGGAAAGAATCGCTCGAAGTTTTTAAAATCGCAACAAAAGTCCCACCATTTTACCCAGACAAACCAGATTTATGGTTTATCCAAATTGAAGCGCAATTTCGAAATAACAAAATAACTCGCGACCAAACAAAATACGACCACATTCTATCAAATATAGATCCAAAATACTTAGACATTATTGCACCAATAATTCGTAACCCTCCCACACAAGGGAAATATGAAAAAATTAAAACAACCTTGATTACAGAATTCCAACGCTCTGATGAAAATCGTATCAAATTATTAATTCAAGGAATTGATTTGGGTGATAACAAACCATCCGCGTTATTGCGTAAGATGCGCGAGATTTCAAAAGAATTGTTATCCGACATTGTTTTGGAAACACTGTGGTCTTTAAAATTACCAGAAACACTCCGAGCAATTATCGCGTCTATGAACACATCTCTGGAAGAAAAATCGACAATAGCTGATAAAATTCTGGACAGATCCAATTTCGAAACATCAACTATTTCATCAATTAAAAATTCAAAAGCTAACACAGAGCAGACATGTGAATTAACAGCCCAAATAGCCGCTTTGACAAAACAAGTTTCTGAAATGTCCAAACAGTTTAGACCACGTTTCCGATCACGTTCTCGTTCCAAAAGTAAAAATAACTCAAATAACAATTATAATGGTAATGAGAACAAATACGAACAATGTTGGTACCATTTCAAATTTAATGATAATGCACGCAATTGCACAGATTGGTGTAAATTCAATTCTGATTTCAAGAATAAAGAAAAAAACTAAATGGGTCGTGTAACATGGCGGCAGACACAGCACCCATTAGAAAAGGCCGCCGACTATTCATTTTTGATAAATTAGCCAACTATCAATTCTTAATTGACACCGGTTCGGATTTATCAATAATTCCACCAACAATGGAGGAAAAAATTAAATTAAAGAATAACGAAGCTACAATACAATTATACGCAGCCAACGGCACGCGAATTAAAACATATGGCCAAAAAAATTTAATATTAACATTAGGCTTACGTCGTAATTTCGAGTTCTCTTTCATTATCGCGAATGTGGTCAAACCCATCATTGGAGCAGATTTTTTAGAGAATTACAGTCTTTTGGTTGATTTAAAAAATAATAGACTAATTGATTCAATTACTAACCTAAACACAAAATGTGCAATCGTATCAGTTTTTTCTAACGAAATCAACATAACGACCATAAATAAAGACACATCATATTTTTACGACAAAAACTACGAAAACTTAATTAAAGAATTTAAAGATTTAACAACTCCAGTTAACTACAAAGACTTAAACAGCAAAAATTTAACTGGCGTATATCATCACATAGAAACCAAAGGTCCACCGGTTTTCGCTAAAGCACGTCGACTACCTCCAGCCAAATACGAATCCGCTAAACAAGATTTCGAAAACTTGGTAAAAATGGGCATATGCAGACCATCCAAATCTCCATGGTCAAGCGCACTACACGTGGTCAGCAAGGAAAATGGAACTGACAGATCTTGCGGTGATTATAGACGATTGAATCTCGTCACAACACCTGATCGATACCCAGTACCAAATATCCAAGATTTCACAATTAATCTACACGACTGCAAAGTGTTCTCCAAAATTGATTTAACCCGTGCCTATCACCAGATTCCCGTATATGAAGCAGATATCCCAAAGACAGCAATTACAACACCTTTTGGGTTATTTGAATACACACGGATGCCATTTGGGCTACGAAACGCTGGTCAAACTTTCCAAAGGTTCATTGACCAGGTTCTAAAAGGATTACCTTTCGTTTTTAAATACATTGATGACATTGAAGTCGCGTCTAAGACTCACGACGAGCATATACAACATCTGAAAATAATATTCGAACGTTTTAGAGAACATGGAATTAAAATCAACTTATCTAAATGCGAATTCGGAAAGTCCGAAATTAATTTCCTAGGTTTCACAATAAACCATAAAGGAATCAGACCAACAAACGAAAAAATCGAAGCCGCTCAAAATATAAATTTACCCAAAACAAGTAAAGACCTACGTAAATTCATTGCTTCATTAAATTTTTACCGACGTTGTATCCCCAACGCAGCCGAGGCTCAAGGAACTCTACAAAAGCTAATCAAAGGTAACAAAAAAAACGACAAAACAATTATTGAGTGGAACGAAGAAGCAAAAGTCGCGTTTCAAAAATGTAAATGCGAATTAAAAGATGCAGTCTTATTAGCACATCCAAACGCAACAGCAAAATTAAACTTATTCGTTGACGCATCCAATTTCCGTGTAGGAGGTGCATTGAATCAGGTCATAAATGACAACCACGAACCGCTCGGATTTTACTCAAAACGTATGACAGATACACAAAAAAAATACAGTGCTTACGACCGTGAGTTACTAGCTATATATCAAGCTATTAAACATTTTCGCACACAGCTTGAAGGTCGACAATTCACTGTTTATACCGACCATAAGCCGTTGATTTCCATGTTTAATAAAAAATTTGACCAATGTACTCCACGCCAGTTAAGACACATCGATTACATTGGACAATTCACCACCGAGATTCGCCACATCTCAGGTGAAGAAAACGTAATCGCAGATATGTTGTCGCGAATTGATAACCCACAGGTATCAGAAACACACACCATCGATTACGAACAACTACAGTATGAACAAAATATAGACGATGAAATAAAAAGTATAATAACAGATACTTCATCAACATTACAAATTAAAGCTATCGAAATACCAGGTACCAATTTCACTATATACTGCGATACCTCTAACCAAAAAAACCGTCCTTTCATACCATATCGGCTACGAAAAACATACTTTAATTTAATTCACAATCTCAATCATCCAGGCATCAAATCTACAATAAAATTAATAACCGATAGATTTGTTTGGCCGAATATAAAAAAAGATTGCAACTTAATGGCAAAACAATGCATTTCATGCCAAAAATCAAAGGTAATTCGTCATAATCAACGACCGTTAGCCGAGTTTCTAGTCCCAGACGAACGTTTCAGCCACATTAACATTGATCTAATCGGACCATTACCCACATCTCGAGGATACAATTATTGCCTAACGTGCATAGATCGTTTCACACGTTGGCCGGAAATCATCCCAATTAACGACATTACAGCCGAAACTGTTGCAAAAGCACTGATTTCGGGTTGGATTTCACGTTTCGGAATTCCAAGAAATATTACAACTGACCGCGGTAGACAATTCGAATCAACACTTTTCAATGAATTGACGAAAATGTTAGGAATTAAACATTACCGAACCACTTCTTACCACCCACAAAGCAATGGGATGATCGAGAGATTACATAGAACAATTAAATCAGCTCTCAAATGCCATAACGCAAACGATTGGGTTGATTGTTTACCAACCATTTTATTAGGTCATCGTTCGACACTGAAGGAAGATTTACAAGCAACTCCTGCAGAATTGGTTTATGGCACTTCACTACGATTACCAGGAGAATTTTTCGAAACAACAAAAAATAATAGTACGACACAATCAGAATACGTAAGCCATTTAAAAAGCATATTCGAAAATCTAAAGCCAAGCGAATCAACGAATCATAACACTCTTAGAAAAACGTTCGTTCAAAAAGATTTACACACCTGTACGCATGTTTTCATCCGTAATGACGCGGTATCTCCACCATTAACACCACCGTACAACGGACCTTATAAGATCCTAAATAGAAAACCTAACACTTTTATAATTGAAGTACAGGGTAAAAAACAAGAGGTTGCTATTGATCGTCTGAAATCGGCATTTATCGAGTGCGAAGATAATTTAACTATGCCATACACCAAAAATGTCATTAATTCGAAACAAAACGTACCTACCCATAAACAAAATGTTATTAAAAACAATAAAGTCGAGTCAAATAATAATGTAAATCCGACAAATAATAAAATAAATAACAATATTAAAAACAATAAAAATAAACAAAAACACGTAACCTTCAAATTGCCACCTCCAGCACACGTAACAAGTAAAGGGCGCGTTGTCAAAGTTCCACAAAAGTTTTTATCGTGACAAAGTCACTGGAGGGAGAGTAATATGGCTACGTTTTTTTCAGTTTAGAACAAACAATAAACAAAATATAAATGTAAACTAAAACTAAAAAACAGATAAAATATACAACCCTGAAATACACAAAAGAAGGAAGCCGAACTTTTTATTCGAGTCATTCAAGTCCGGCCTTTTGTCGACAATAGTTCGTATTTTTAATTTTGTGTCTTTCATGTAGTTGGTGTTAATTAAAAATGTCTAAAACAAAAATGAATATATTTGTTAAATTAATTTTGTGTTTTTGTATAACACTTGTCTAAAACTAAATAAATAAAAAATGAATACATTTGTTTAAATTAATTTTGTGTTTTGTATAACGCTTATAAGTTATCGGAAAAGCGTATTTGTTAGCGTGGATGTAATGAGCCATAGAAGTAGTATTAAATCATCAGAAACCCGAAATAGTTTACTTGGCTATATTACATACACCTACACACTCAAATTATATTAATCTTCTTACTGCTATTTCAAAACATGTGACAGATTTTCCCAAAACACACCGAGAGCTACTAAATCAGGTATCGTGTAATATCGATAATGAAAATTGTATGTCAAATGATTGCGATGTATGCAAAAATTCCAATATTTGGAATACTACCCTAAATTCTAATCCAAATATTGAATGGAAGGCCTGGATTTTGGAGAATCAGAGACCAAAACAGATCGTAGTGAACAAACCGTTTAGGGAACCGTTAAATGAACTACGTGAGAACACTACGAAATTTAAGCTGCATTTTTTAGTTAAAAATGTCCAGTCCGAGTACTTTCAAAGTGCAAAAGAAAACTTGACCAGCGCGGAAGCCATTGTACAAATTGACTTTGCTGAAAACTATGGATTAGTTAGTCACGACGAAATACAATCAGCTCATTGGTGTCATGGGCATGTGTCGCTTTTTACGTGCTGTATTTGGACAACTGACAAACTTCACTCAGTAGTCATAGTAAGCGATGAACTAAGCCACAGTAAATATACAGTTTATGTTTTCCTGCAAAAAATTTTTCAGTACATTCAGTCAATAAATAATAATATAAAATCTATACGTACGTATCTTCAGCGACAATTGTGCCGCTCAGTTCAAGAACCGATATGTAATTGAGAGTATGAATACTCTTAAAGCAGAACACGGATTTACTCACCTTAGATGGAATTTTTTTGTTGCTTCACATGGCAAAGGTGCGGTCGATGAACTCGGAGGAAGTGAAGTGTGAAAAGATCAGTGTGGACTGCTGTTAAAGCTCGGAAAGCAATTGTTAACAACGCTGAAAAACTTTATGATCTGGCTCGTCGCCTTTCTCAAAAAATTTCTTTTATATTTGTATCCCAAAAACAAATTGACGAAGGAAAAACCATGTTAGATGATAGGTGGAAAGGACTAAAAAATACACCAGCCATTCAATCAAAACATTTTTTTCAATTTGAGGAGGGTAAGAGCATTTGTGTAGCACAAACGTCGAAGTCTAATTTGAAAAGCAAATTAGTTTTGACAACTGCTACTAAAAAAAAACGTCGAAAAGTTACAAAAAAAGTTACGCGTTTCTGATGTTTACAGCGATTCTGAAGATGAACCTTAAGACTCATAAATCGCTGGACTATTCCAAAAAAGTAATTTATTTAAGTTACATAGGAAAGTGCTAATTAGAGATAAAGCATCTATGATCTCATATCTTTAATTTAAAGTTACATGGAAATGTTTATATTCACTACAGTGAGACGTGTTGCACCCGCGATAATTTTACGTTGCACCCGCGACTGGATAAAAAGTGAATAATTTATAATATTTATTTCTTTTAATAATTTTATTTAAGTTAATAATTAGTTTGTTTTGTATTCTTTTAAATAATGTAAGAATAATTTAATAAATATTCCATAATTAACAGACTTTTTTCATTCTAGCTTCATGACCATTAATGGTGGGCCGATTTCATTGCACCAGCGATAGCACTTTGAGTGTCTATTTATATACATTTTATTAAATGTTTTTATATAAATTTTTGTAAAACAGGTTACAATGTAATCCTGCGACCAGTCATTTCATTAAAAAGAGTTTTTATTTTCTTAGTAAGAAGCCTTGACTGAGTCTAAATGTTGCACCCGCGAGTACGGAATCGCCCTAAAGCTTTATTTTATTAAAAAATTTTAATATTTTTAAATATAATGCTAATTATTTAAATATAATGCTATAAATATGAAATGTAAATTACTAGATGAGCGTAGCTCAGTTGTTCTTTTATATTAATAAAAAAAAAAAAATTAAATATTTTACCACCTCTCTATGTTTTCTTTGTTTTTTTTTTTTAAAGCCACTAGCTGCATCAAAATTCTTTATTATTTTTGGATAGTTTATTCATTAATATTATTAACCACATTGGAAAATACATTTTATTTAATTTGTTCATTTTAATTTTAATATTAGAGTTAATTTACTTTAATTAAATTAATTTTAATAAAAATTATCCATTATTTTTTTTGTTAAAAGAAAGACAATTATATCGATATGTCACAATTTAGATTTAGCCTATTTACATAGCAAAATTTGGTTATAAATTCAACATAGGCTAATTTTTAGGTAGATTTCATATAAAAATCTACCTATTGCAATGGGCTTCATCTTGGAATTTCGGAAAAATTTTTGCGTCAAACGACTATATATGATAAGCGGAGAAAAAAAACAAAAAAAAATGTATATATATATATATATATATATATATATATATATATATATATATATATATATATATATATATATATATATATATATATATATATATATATATTTATATATATATATATATATATATATATATATATATATATATATATATATATATATATATATATATATATATATATATATATATATATATATATATATATATATATATATATATATATATATATATATATATATAAATATATATATATATATATATATATATATATATATATATATATATATATATATATATATATATATATATATACATATATATATAAATATACACGGTATGAGATATAACAAAAACGACCGGCACTCTCACGGTCGCATTTGTTGAGGTAGATCAAAAAAATTTCAGAAATCTAAATGGCCGTTATAACGGATCTAAAAAACAGAATTTTTTCTAGTATAAAGCCTCTAGTTTCTTAACCATGTGTCGGATTAGGCTGATTTACGAACTTGTCCAAGATATTACAAATGCGACCGTGAGAGTGCCGGTTGTTTCAAAAAAAAATTTTTTTTGCAACCTTTTTGTTGGAGCCGCTCACTCAGGAACCTCTGACTGCAGAGGTCTATTTTTAAAACAAATTGATAAAAAAGATTCCAAAAATTCTAGATTCGTTAATTTTTTCAAAATATTAGTATTCAAACGGCCGTTATAACGGTTTTAAAAAATCTATTTTTTTTAGAAAAAAGGCTCTAGTTCCTTAACCACGTCTCGGATTTTGCTGATTCACGAACTCGTCCGAGATATTAATAGAACACATATATACAGAAAATTTTTTTGATCTCCCTCAACAAATGCGACCGTGAGAGTGCCGGTCGTTTTCGTTATATCTCATATCGTGTATACATATATATATATATATATATATATATATATATATATATATATATATATATATATATATATATATATATATCTGTAGGTGGGAGGTAAACTACACCAAGTCCAATTTTTTCAAAATACGTTTTTTTATACTGTTAGAATCAAGATTTTGTTCTCTACCGGGAGGTTAATAGCACTGAGTCCTAACTAGTGTAGTTTTCGAGATGGAACAATTTTAAATGACACCAAGTCCATAGTCCATAGTCCATTTTCAAACAGTTTTTTGGCTTTCCTGTAAAATTTTAAAAATGTGACTTGTACGCCTATTCCGGCATTTCCCTGGGAATTAGGAATTGAGAAAAAAGTGCAATAAATGAAATAAAGAAATATTTTCTAATACGAATTTGTTATTTCCCGCGACACGGAATACTAGTTATGAAAAAATTGCTATAATTTATTTCTCAATTCCTATTTCACGATGTACCGGAATAGGGTTATTGGTGTAGTTTACCTCCCACCTACAGATATATATATATAAATATAAATTTTTTTTTTTTATTTTTTCGTCTCCGCTTATCATATATAGTCGTTTGGCACAAAATTTTTTTCCGAAATTCCGAGATGAAGCCCATTGCAGTAGGTAGATTTTTATATGAAATCTACCTAAAAAATAAAAATGTTTGAATAGAAGAAATTAATTTTTTTTCTTAGAAATAAGCTATTTTGATATTTTGCAGTAATTGGCGTAGGTTTGTGTCATAAATTGTCACACAGACATTCTGTGGTAGATTTGATAATTGTTTGTTGCAAAATTGGATAGATATAGTTTTGCTTATACATATGTAGCTAATTTTCTTTTTAAAATTTGTTCGATATCTGTTTGGAATTAGTTTGTGTTGCTTAAACTAATCTGATACATCAGATTCTACTGGCACACAAAACTGTCTGATCTCGAAATCTACCTATTTCTAGCGGATATACGTGCCGCTTGGACTTTTGTTTTAACCATATGGTAAGAATTTAAATTTAGTTTAAGATTTACCTGTATTGACACACGGCCTTAATTAAAACTGTATGAATGGGCTGAAATCTTACAGCTCTGAGATATCAAGACTTCGGTTTTGTTTAAGGATTTTGATATAGTTTTCGGCCTAAAACTTTTATTAGGGCATTGTTTTTAGTTATCGGCAGCGATGTATAGCAAACAAGTATTTTATCTATGTTTAGAAATTTATTACAAAACTAACACGAAACATCAATTCGTTGCCGGAAAATTATAACAAATCATATACAGTAATCCCTCCAACTGCGCGGGTTTTAACTGCGCGATTCCCACTGCGCGAGATGAGTTTTCAATACTAATTTTCGCACTGCGCGATTAAAATTTCACACTGCGCGACGTTTAAAATTTTTTTTAGAATATGTAGGTAAATTTCGTACAATTAAAATTTAAAAAAAATTACATTTGCCATATGGGTCATTTTTGTACAAATCGGACAGATTTGAACAAAATCACGCATTTGTGATTTGGCTTAAAAAATTTTTTACGGGTATGATATTGAAAAAAATATACGTGTTCGAGGATTTTTTTTGGAAAATGGACTCGATCTAAATTTCGAGAATTTCGTGATTTTTGGCTTGACGGTTTATTTTCAAAAATTCATAACTTCGGTTCTATTAATGATAGAAGCTTTTGTTTTATTTTATTTTAAAGTTAAGAGATGGAATTTTAATAAAAAAATATATTCAATAAAAATTATTAGCAAATTCCGATTGTTATAAACAAATAAAATGTTAAAATCGATTTTTAGTGATTGCTCTACAAAAATAAAGAGTATTTGATATAACCATCGTATTCTACGTTCAATGGAGAAAATAGATTTACTGTTAGAAATAAATTAATTTATCCAGCGCGGGACAACAAAAATTTATGGAATTTTTTGTCTTTCCGCGCTCGATAAATTAATTTATTTCTAATGCTACTCGTACACGAGAGAGCAAAATTGCAGGTGTCAGAGAGAAAGGGTCTGACTTATTGCTAAACTGTTTACACATAGGAATTTGTTAATAATTTTTGTAGATAACAATTTTTTTTTAAAGTTCACCTTATAGCTTTAAAATAAAACTGAAAAAAATTTCTATCATTACCAGAACCGAAGTTATGAATCTTTGCAAATAAGTCTTCCAGCAAAAAATCACGAAATCCTCGAAATTTAGAACCGCTTTATTTTCGAAAAAAAAAATTCTCGAGCACGTATATCTTTTTTTCTTGGGAAATGGGAATTTGGGAATTTTCCTATAAAAGCCCTAAAAAAATTTCAGCCAAATCAAAAATGTGTTCGGTTTGTAAAAGAATGACCCATATATGTAGCAATTTGCATTAGAAATTCAGTTTATTTTTAACTGTGTGGCTGGAACATTCAATATAGATCAAATTCAATTTCAAGCCAGTAAGAATATTCTAAACAAATTCATATTATTGATATTATTTTTTTAAATTTGAGTTGTTTTTTGAAATGTTATTTATGTTAATTTATCTGTTAACTTATGAAGTGTATTCATTTTTGTTTGATTATAACTTTAAATTATTTTTTTTTGAATTTTTTTCAAAATTTGGAACCGAACCCCCCATTTTCATACAAAATAGGATTCACATTGGGCGGTTTTGTATTGCGCGCTGTTTTTCTGGAACGGAACTACCGCGCAGTCGGAGGGATTACTGTATTAACATAATTTAGTGAAAAGATGATACACTCAGCAAACAACTCAAAAACCTCTCCATTTAGCGTTTCGAGAAAATATTACAAAATCAAAAATTAAGATTTCTTTCAGAAATCCAAAAGTATTCCAAAAATTATAACAAAATCAAAGATTGAAACTTTTCAGAATTCTAAAAATATTGCAAAAATTATAACCAAATAAAATATACAAACTTTTTTTCAAAATTCTAAAAATATTTCAAAAATTATAACAAAATCAAATATACAAACTTTTTTCAAAATTCTAAAAATGTTACAAAAATTATTACAAAGTGAAAAACTGAAACTTTTTCCAAATCAAAAATTCGAAATTCAAAAAACTGTTTCCAAGATACTAAAAATATCGCAAAAATTATAACAAAATTAAAAATACAAACTTTTTTCCGAATTCCAAAACTATTCCAAAAATTATAATAAAATCTAAAATTTCCAAGTACAATCATCACATTTCAATTTTCATGTCATACAAATATTTAATTTTATTTTTTCTTCACAAAAATTGGGTAAAAAATAAATGAAAATCATTCTTTTGACACACTTGATAATAACTTTTTGACAACCTTATAATGCAATAATCTAGTTTTTGGTTTCACATACCAATCCAAAAAAAAAACAAAAACTATCAACTAGAAATAAGCTATGTTGCATATATAGCGTCTACTATCAATTATCCGGCTATTATTACCCGGCTTACTGGATTTTTAGGACCCGGTGCATCACTAGCCTTATATCATAAATTTTTCATTTTAAAATTGAAATATTTGAGATTAATTGAACTAAATTTTATTTTCACATAAATATTACATGTGATTGTCCCAACTACATTGTTCTATAATTGTATAGTTGTTGAAAAAAATTCGTAGGTCTATTCGCCATATCTAACCGCACGGTGACGTTGAGACAACTGTATTTCGATTGGAAATAGAACATTTTATTTTCAGTGCACATATATGGGGTGGAGCCTACAAAAGTAGTTTGAAATGTCTTGGTTCTATACAGCGGAGAGCTGTTAAATTGATCAGCAAATTAAATCTTACTAACGAGCTTGATTCCTCGCAACATAGAAGAGACGTCGTTGGTTTGACGATATTTTATAAGTATATTATGGAAGAACGGGCGTCTGCGGGGATCAATTGATTTTAATTGTAGTCATTTTTATCATTGATGAATATTATATAGAACGCAGCATCCTATTCTTAAAACCTCAGGCTTCACCTATGAATTACAATTTGTTATTTGCAGTAGAAGTTTTTTGTGTATATCTCCCCACATACCATAACCCGCTTTATATTAGCAAAATTTTGGGATATTTAAACTTTACGAAACACAGTCTGCCATTCCACCACCCAAAATATTTTATTTGTATTTGTTTCTTCAGCAATAATCCTCGGAAGTCTATCCACTGGATAATCTAATACCTCACGAACATTGTCAAAATGCAATTTGAGCTTAAACAGGTACATTATATGCCTTAGTCCAGTTTCCAGATGCAACGTACAGCTAGGATTATTCGTCGGCAAACAAAACAATCTGTTAAAAAAATGACAATTACAAACAGTTGGTGTTGGAAGAATGGTATCTAGATCAATGGTTCTAGGATACAGCTAGTTGGGCTTAAAAACAGAAGGAAACTAAATAACTTCACTCTTCCTTCTATCGGTACTAACACATTAACACTTAGTGATAGTGTGAAGTATCTTGGTAGTGTGAAGTATCTTGGTGTTACTTTCGACAAGCGGCTTAATATGGGCTGTTCATGTTGAGACTGAATTCTGTGGCTGTAAAGGAGGGCTTTTGGAGGCAAATGGGGACTGAGCACGAAAACGGTCTACTGGCTGTATAAAGTAGTTGTCAGACCCATTGTTATTTGCGAGTCCCCTGCATAGCTCTCAAGAACTAGTGATTTCAGGACAACGGGCTACCCTCTTTGCATATATTTGTAAAGATAGAGGTTCTGAGTGCTAAAAAGGGTCGAACTTCTGGAAATTACCAGGAGCTGTAGAAAAATTAATGAAGCGCTATGGAGGGATCTGAAAGAACACCTGACAGTTTTGTACATGCCAATTGATGACATAATACCTCAGGCTGAGGTAATTACAATAAATCCAGCATCGAAGGTGAGCGACTGAGCTTAAGTGGCCTGGCAAGGTCATTAATATTTTTTCTGATAGCCAGGCTGCTCTAAAAGCTCTAGGAAACTACACTATGAAGTCGAAAATAGTGCAAGAATGTTCGAGGTCCTTAAATTACCTTGGGGTCATGGAAAGCATATCACTTTTATGGACACCATGGCATAGTGAGAATCTGGGGAACGAAAAAGCTAATGATTTACGCAAAGAGCTCCGCGTAGGGAAGCTCATAGGGCCTGAACCAACAATTAGTATATCGAAAAGTAGGATAAAATTGCTAGTCGAACAGGTTCTCTTACGATCCAGTAACTCCAAATGGAGGGACACAGAAGACTGAAAGGTCTCCAAGATAATCACTCCAGAGTTGAGTTGGTAAACCATCGAATTTCTGTTAAATCTGACCTGACCTGGTCTGTCCTGGTATGCCGTTTTTATTTTTCCGTTCTACATGCCGTTTTTGTCTTGAAAAAGATGAAACAGTCCCTCACATTGTGGAAACATATTTGGCTCACTCATGAGTCATGGTTACGTGTTAGGAGCTGTCAAGAAGATTTCCGAAGACCATTCAAGACTATTGACTTTTTTTAAAAAAGTCTTCAGCTCTTGAATATAAGGATGGCATAGCAGTCAGGTTATGACAACATGTCAGGCTATGGCCAGACAACCTCGCCCAACTACAAAAAAGTGTTTACTATGGGGGTGAGATTGGGAAAGGGTGATCAAAATCTTTTTTGAGCCAAACGACTGGGGTGTAATATGAAAGAGCACTTAATTTAAGAAACATTGTAATTTTTTAGAATTTCGCAGTGCACAGTTTTTGTGTTATTGTCAAAAAATGGCAACAAAAATTGGTCCTCCTCCCCTATGTTTATTCGTTGATTGACAAAAAAATTTGAAAAAACTCATAGAGACAGGAAATTAACGACAACCTCTAAACGAAAAATATAGAGAAGTCTCAAATAATTTTATTTCTATATGTTCAGGGAGTGTGAGTGGGAAAAGGTGAAAAGAATCTTTTTTTACCCAAATGAGTGGGATGTCATTTGAAAGGCATCAATTTAAAAAACATTGCAATTTTTTTTAGAATTTTTTGGTGCACAGTTATTGAGTTATTGTCAAAAAAGTGGAACTGAAAGTTAGTCCAAACCGCTACTTTCCGACGTTGATTGATAGAAAAATTTGGAAAAATTCAAAAAGTTAAGAAATTTAATAAAGGGTCATTCCATTTTAAAGTCAACCTTCAAGCTAAAGTTTTTTTTCTTCACAAAACTGTAACTGTGACCTATAATTTTTTTTCATATATTTTACTATAAGATATGGCAACAACTGTGAAAATTCCAATATTGTTATTTTGTTTAGATAGCAATTAAGCGCATGGTTGTGAAAAAGGCTTAATATACGAATTAAAATATATCTACAAAGAATATAGCATAGCACAAATATAATAAACCGAATTGTTTTAGACTTTTTATTTTCTGAAAGCTAAAGTTTGGAGTGTCTGAATTGGACTGCTTTGATTTCCAAATAAATGAGGTATGCATTCTAAATACATGAACTCTTTTGTGTTATGTTAGTCACGTTACGTTAGTCACACATCATTTAAATCATAAGCGTCAATTTATGAAAAACTAACAAATTTTTTAGAAAGTTATTGGCTTTTTTAAAAAATACATTAATTACATTGAAGAAACTTATCAATAAATTTTATGTACATTTTCAACATCTAGAGAATTTTGGGCATAATTTAGGTGTTAATTTAATGGTATAAAAAATGTTACGTTAGTCACATTTACATTTTTATTTAAAAAATATCTAAAAAAATTTAATTTAAATAAAAAAGCTTTCTGATTTAGATAAATAAACTAGATTTACATTTTAAAAAGTCAACAAGTGCTTAAAATAATCTTTACTATTTTAGTTATAAGGAAACAAAGTTATGAATTTCGGTATAAATGTTACGTTAGTCACTTTGGAATGACCCTAAACTCTGAACACTCAAAAATGTAGGTAAAATTCAATAAATTGTAGGTAAAATGTACGTAAAACGAAATGTAGTTTGAATTTGAGTGTTTCAGCAGACATATCTGTTAATTTCTAATTTTCAACAAACATGTTTGTTAAATATTTTAAACACACTTACAAACTGTTGGTTGATTTTCATTGTTGAATGAAATAAAAGAAAACAAAACAAGAAAACATTCAATTTTGTCCTGTATTCATATTTGTAGGTCGAACTTAACTGATGGAATTAGTAAAATTATTTTAAAAAGAGTGTAAAAAAAAAAATTTGAGATTCTCAAATAAAATGTGTCAATTTATTTATTAAGTGAATTGTAATTTAATATTTAGAAAGTTTCAAACTTTAGAAGTAATTAAAAATTTGGGTTTGAATAAAAATATTTAGATCTACCAAATTAAGTAAGGTTAAAAGGAAGTACATAAAGGGCGATTCCGCGGGAGACAATTTTTGACATAAATTTTTAAATTACAGTATTTGTTACTTTTTTTTATACCAATACAAAGGGAAAGATATAAATTTGATAATAAAAAAAACTTTTAAGAACTAAAGTTATTATTTGAATTTTTGGCGCGCTCAGAAATGGTGGCGCCCGAAGACTTGATGCAAACCATTCATCGACACTTGATAATTTTTCCACGAAATCTATTACCGGTGGCTTGAGGTTATATCTCACTGATGAATATTGAAATTATAACATTTGTTTATTGCCTTATATAAAAAAATTAAATATTTATTATTATTTTTCTAACAATATTGATTACATAAGAAACCATTGTTGGTCAGTTGCACCCGCGATATAAAAGAAATGAAAGTTTGGTTTTCTTGAAGAAATAAATTGGTAATTTTTTGAAACTTTGTAGAAGTAACAAGAAAACTTGATTCAGTCGCAATAGAAGGTATGTTGTCATTTTGATTAAAATTAACGTTGACTAAAATGAGTTGCACCCGCGATCAAAATATTAGAATCGCGGGTGAAACAGTTATGACTCTTACGATTACATTGTTATTTGTCATATATTTTTCATTTATTAAGTTTTTTATAACTTCATATCTTATTTATAATTGCTGATTCCTATTTAATAAGAGTTTATTGTTAATTTTTTACTTTTTTTGTGTAAATAGTTTTGTATAAATAGATCAAATGAAGTGGCAGAACAACAACAAAAGGAGACTGCTTCTCGAAAATATAGACAAAAACTAAAGGAAAATCCTAAACTTCTTGCAAACTATCTCCGTCGAGAAAGGGCTCGTGATTTAGTAGAGAAGTTATGAAAAAAAATATGGAAGAAAATGAAGAGTTAAAAATGCTGGCTAGAATACGTTCAAAAGAAAGAACGCCCGCAAGAGAACGTCGTAAAGAAGCGAAAATTGGAAGAACAAGTGTTTCATATAAGAATTCTCGTACGTTGGGAAAAGCAGTAGCAAAAGTGAAGCGTAATTTACCCGCTAGCCCTACTAAAGCAGTTGAACTTGTAAAAAAAATTGCTGCGGAATTTCAAGTTGCTGTCAACGATCCTCCTAAAACGATGCTTTCTAAATCAATAGATGAAATCAAAGAAAAAATTCGTAGCTTTTATGAAAGGGATGATATTAGCAGACAAATGCCTGGAATAAAAGATGCTAAATCAATAAAAACAAGTACGGGAGAAAAATTAAGAATCCAGAAGAGAACGATGATTATGAGCGTCCGTGAAGCTTTCGAGCTATTTCAAATAAGTTTCCCCGAAATATCAATTGGCAAGACTCTTTTTTATAATGAAAGACCTGCTTACGTTTTGCCAGTAAACGAAACTCCTCATAATGTTTGTGTATGTACAATACACTCAAATTATATTAATCTTCTTACTGCTATTTCAAAACATGTGACAGATTTTCCCAAAACACACCGAGAGCTACTAAATCAGGTATCGTGTAATATCGATAATGAAAATTGTATGTCAAATGATTGCGATGTATGCAAAAATTCCAATATTTGGAATACTACCCTAAATTCTAATCCAAATATTGAATGGAAGGCCTGGATTTTGGAGAATCAGAGACCAAAACAGATCGTAGTGAACAAACCGTTTAGGGAACCGTTAAATGAACTACGTGAGAACACTACGAAATTTAAGCTGCATTTTTTAGTTAAAAATGTCCAGTCCGAGTACTTTCAAAGTGCAAAAGAAAACTTGACCAGCGCGGAAGCCATTGTACAAATTGACTTTGCTGAAACCTATGGATTAGTTAGTCACGACGAAATACAATCAGCTCATTGGTGTCATGGGCATGTGTCGCTTTTTACGTGCTGTATTTGGACAACTGACAAACTTCACTCAGTAGTCATAGTAAGCGATGAACTAAGCCACAGTAAATATACAGTTTATGTTTTCCTGCAAAAAATTTTTCAGTACATTCAGTCAATAAATAATAATATAAAATCTATACGTACGTATCTTCAGCGACAATTGTGCCGCTCAGTTCAAGAACCGATATGTAATTGAGAGTATGAATACTCTTAAAGCAGAACACGGATTTACTCACCTTAGATGGAATTTTTTTGTTGCTTCACATGGCAAAGGTGCCGTCGATGAACTCGGAGGAAGTGAAGTGTGAAAAGATCAGTGTGGACTGCTGTTAAAGCTCGGAAAGCAATTGTTAACAACGCTGAAAAACTTTATGATCTGGCTCGTCGCCTTTCTCAAAAAATTTCTTTTATATTTGTATCCCAAAAACAAATTGACGAAGGAAAAACCATGTTAGATGATAGGTGGAAAGGACTAAAAAATACACCAGCCATTCAATCAAAACATTTTTTTCAATTTGAGGAGGGTAAGAGCATTTGTGTAGCACAAACGTCGAAGTCTAATTTGAAAAGCAAATTAGTTTTGACAACTGCTACTAAAAAAAAACGTCGAAAAGTTACAAAAAAAGTTACGCGTTTCTGATGTTTACAGCGATTCTGAAGATGAACCTTAAGACTCATAAATCGCTGGACTATTCCAAAAAAGTAATTTATTTAAGTTACATAGGAAAGTGCTAATTAGAGATAAAGCATCTATGATCTCATATCTTTAATTTAAAGTTACATGGAAATGTTTATATTCACTACAGTGAGACGTGTTGCACCCGCGATAATTTTACGTTGCACCCGCGACTGGATAAAAAGTGAATAATTTATAATATTTATTTCTTTTAATAATTTTATTTAAGTTAATAATTAGTTTGTTTTGTATTCTTTTAAATAATGTAAGAATAATTTAATAAATATTCCATAATTAACAGACTTTTTTCATTCTAGCTTCATGACCATTAATGGTGGGCCGATTTCATTGCACCAGCGATAGCACTTTGAGTGTCTATTTATATACATTTTATTAAATGTTTTTATATAAATTTTTGTAAAACAGGTTACAATGTAATCCTGCGACCAGTCATTTCATTAAAAAGAGTTTTTATTTTCTTAGTAAGAAGCCTTGACTGAGTCTAAATGTTGCACCCGCGAGTACGGAATCGCCCTAAAGCTTTATTTTATTAAAAAATTTTAATATTTTTAAATATAATGCTAATTATATATTTTTATATCAGAAACCTGGAATTTAGCAACCAATTACGAAGAAAAATAGGAGTGTTTAATAGTCGATATCTAAAGCAGTATGTTAATCATTTTTAAACAATTGAAAGAAGTGGTTTTCAAAAGAGTAGGATTTTGGATAATTTTTATTGGGAACAATATTATAAATCTAAGTAATTCATAATATAAATTATAAACATTAAACTTGAAAGAAATAATAGGGTCTATTCAGTAAAATATTCTATCGAAAGTTTCTGTTATTCTTTTGTTTTTTGTATGAAATTTTATAACGGGAAAATAAAATTTCATACAAAAAATAAAAATATAACAGAAATTTTTGATAGAAGATTTTACTGAATAGGCCCCAATAGACGATAGTACAACAATAATTGTAAATATGGTTTGAGAATTGAATAATGTATTGATTATTTCTTTTTATTAATTATGTTTATCAAACTTGTAAAAATTTTGTAAAATAAATAAAAGTCTTAATAAATTTCAATGCAAATGCCTGTTATTATTTTGTAGTTTTTATTTTACAGATTTAAAGTAGGCCTATATAAATATAGTGGTTGTTCCTAAACAAACATCTGTAGACAATATTTCAACAAACATGTTCGTTATTTTAACTGTCAGGTTGTTTCTCGTGTTCGTAATTATCAACAAACATGTCTGTTAAATTTTCTAACTGTATATTAAAAATTATTAGTAAAATTGGATCAACGATCATTTAACGAACAATTTATAGAATCAAAAATGACAGAAATGTATGTTTAATCAACGGCAATTTATGTTAATTTTACGTAGATTTTTTTCAGTGATGTCTGACCTTAAACTATAGTGAAGTGTCACATAATTATTTTTCTGTATTTTGAGGGGGTGATAGTGGGGAAGGGTTAAAAAATGTTTTTTTGAACCAAATGAGTGGGATGTCATATGAAAGAGCAACTTATTTAAGAAATGCTGCAATTTTTTCAAAATTTTGCGGTGAAGAGTTTTTGAAATATTGTCAATTATTATTTAAATTAATAATGTATATTTTCCAATTTAAACCATTTATACAAGTTGGTGTAATTGTAAATTGAATCTCTTTTAAGTGATCCTAAACTGTTTTCGCTAATATTTAACGAGACGTAACATTTTGTGTATAATTTCGATCAATTTTCAATTGACATTTAAGCGAAAAAATCATTTTTATATGTGCCTATGATCTGGCAAAATAAAAACTCTTCAACACAACTTTATGTAAATTATCGGTTTGTTCTTCTACATTTCCGGAACCCTCGGCGAGCGAATTCTATTTGCACTTGACCGACTTTTTTGTTAATAATAGCATAAAATAATAGATTTTCTTGTCCTCGTGTTGGTCTTCTGCTACTATAAATTTTTGCTTTAGAATGTTGATTTTACTATCGATGGCTTCTATGTGGATAACTCATTCAATTTTTGTTTAAATGCGTTTGACTATGTTACAAAGCAGTTATCCCTGAAATACTATTTAGTTTTTTTACTTCACCAACATTTTAAATTGTGTGAAGTAATGCAACATATCGTGAAAAAAAAAATCTTACATACCCCAAATTTTATTTTTTCTTTTGTTTTGAACCATCCTCTATCTAAATAGCCAAACAAATTTTGGTGTACGTCTGTGTGTGCGTGGGTGTGTGGGTGGTTGGGGGTATGGATGAGTTTTCCGCATAGGATCTTGATGAAACTTTGGCAAATGATACAGGTTTACTTGAAAATAGAGGATCTGGATTCATTTCAAATATGGACAAAATGGCGGGGGGTCTCCCGAGCACCTCTAAGTTTAAATCTTGAATAACTTCTGATCCCGGACTATGATCTTACTGAAACTTAGTATATAAGGTTTTAGTATTATTTCCAATATTTCTGCATACCAACTTCCGGTTTATCACTTCCTGTTAAAAAGTTTTTTTTTCAGGTGTTTATCCCTACTGTAGCCTACAATTACCGATCGATTTTCAGGAAACGTTGATAAAAGCTTTTAAATAACATGAGAAAGATTTTATCAGCTTTTGGAGCACATTGGATAAAGGGTTTGGGGGTCCACCATACAACAGGTGGTTTTTTCCACAAAGTTTTTATGTTTGTTGGGAGCATAAAACATTCATTCGTGAATGAATTTTGATGACACTTTGGAAAAATATGCAAACATGTATGACAAGGAACTGATTAGTTTTTGAGCGATAGTGAACCAAATGGTGTGGGGTCCTTGTAGCACCTGTTTTTTTGAAAGCTCTAAAACATCTGTACCTGATAAGCGAATTGGATGAAACTTGGTACATGAGTATGTAGTACGGTTCACAATAGTTCTGCATCCCAACTTCCGGTTTTTCACTTCCGGTAAAAAATTTTTTTTGTAGTTTTTTGAAGTTTTTTCAGCTTTATGCACACTACACCCTACAATAATGAAGTGATTATCATGAAACTTATGGAAAAGGGTTCAATTACTGTGAGAAGATAATTATCATATTTTGGGACACATTGATTAAAGTGGTGGGGGGTCTACCATACAAATGCTGACTTTTCACACTTTGTTTCTTTAGTTTTTTTGGAGCATACAGACTTCATTCATTAATTTATTTTCATGACACTTTGAAAACCGATGGAGACTTAAGTAACAAAGAACTGATTAGTTTTTGGATAATATTGGAATAACTGGTGGGGGTCCTCCCGAACACCTGTTTACTGTGTCACACTTTTTTCAATGTTTGTTGGGAGCACACAGCATTCGTTCGGGAACCAACTTTGATGACACTTTGGAAAAAGATGCAAACATGTATGGCAAGAAACTGATTAGTTTTTGAGCGATAGTGAACAAAGTGGTGGAGGGTGTCCCATACACCTGTTTTTTTAAAAGCTCAATAACATCTGTACCTGATAATCGAATTGGATGAAACTTGGTACATGAGCATTTAGTACGGTTCACAACAGTTCTGCATTCCAACTGCCATTTTTTCACTTCCGGTAATTTTTTTTTTTTTGTAAATTTTTGAAGTTTTTTCAGTGTCTTTATGCACACTACAGCCTACAATAATGAAGTGATTATGATGAAACTTATGGAAAAGGGTTAAATTAGTGTGAGCAGATAATTATCATCTTTTGGGACACATTGATCAAAGTGGCGGGGGGTCTACCATACAACTGCTGACTTTTCACACTTTGTTTTTAAAGTTTGTTGGGAGCATACAGACTTCATTCATTAATCAATTCTAATGACACTTTTGAAAAAGATGGAGACTTAAATGACAAGGATTAGTTTTTGGACAATATTGGGATAAGTGGTACGGGGCCTCCCGAGCACCTGTTTACTGTGTCATCATTTTTTCAATGTTTGTTGGGAGCACACAGCATTCGTTCGTGAACCAACTTTGATGACACTTTGGTAAAAGATGCAAACATGTATGGCAAAGAACTGATTAGTTTTTGAGCAATAGTGAACAAAGTGGTTGAGAGTGTCCCATACACCTGTTTTTTTTAAAGCTCAATAACATCTGTACCTGATAATCAAATTGGATGAAACTTTGTACATAAGCATTTAATATGATTTACAACAGTTCTGCATCCCAACTTCCGGTTTTTTACTTCCGGTAAAACATTTTTTTTTAATTGTTGGCAGTTTTTTCAGTATCTTTATGCACACTACAGCCTACAATAATGAAGTGATTATGATAAAACTTATGGAAAAGGTTTCAATTAGTGTAAGAAGTTAATTTTCTTATTTTGGGACACATTGATCAAAGTGGCGGGGGGTCTACCATACAACTGCTGACTCTTCACACTTTGTTTTTAAAGTTTGTTGGGAGCATACAGATTTCATTCATTAATCAATTTTAATGCCACTTTGAAAAAAGATGAAATCTTTAATGGCAAAGAATTGATTAGTTTTTGGACAATATTGGGATAAGTGGTGGGGTCCTCCCTAACACCTGTTTATTGTTTCAATGTTTGTTGGAAGCATACAACATTCGTTCGTTAAGTAATTTTGATTACACTTTGCAAAAAGATGCGAGTATGTATGGCAAGGAACTGATTAGTTTTTTTAGCGATAGTGAACAAAGTAGTAGATAGTCCTCCAAGCACCTGTTATTTTGGAAGCTCAATAGCTTCTGTACCTGATAATCGAATTGGATAAAATTTGGTACATACACATTTAGTACGGTTTATAACAGTTCTGCATCCTAACTTCCGGTTTGTCACTTCCGATAAAAATTTTGTTTTACTTTTTCTCGTACAACAGAATGTTTGTTGGGATACTACTGCTTACTTTAATATTTTTATTATTAGAACTACGAAGTCCATAATAGTGGTTAGCTTTTAATTAAAGTATTTGATGGATATTAGCTCATTATATATCCAGAACACTATGTTTCCAGAGCTGTGGTGAAGTCAGCCTATGCATCAGCGTCGCAATATTTTTGTTTTTAATTTTTAGGAGCATAATTAATTGAAAAATTCAATTGAAGATAAAAATATAGATTTAAAAAATCAAGTTATATCAAAAAGATGCATCGTGATATATTTTATTGAAATGATCCGATATCCATTTTTAATAATATATATGTTTTATACAATCAAGGTTAAGGGCACATAAAGGGTAATAACCCAATTAAAATTTCTCTAATTCATTATGTATTCAGTATAATTGATCTTTCCGTTTATTGTCTTAAATCATCGATTTCTCGATTTCAAAAACGATTTTAAACTCTCTGCTTTCTGAACCACGTCGGTGATCGCTAGAGTGGATCAAATTGGAGGAATCCAGTACCCTACACTTCCTCCAGTTACATGAACGGCTGTAATTAAAATAAATAATTAAATAATTCTAAAGCAAAAATTCATAACTATTTTAAACATTTGTTCTGCATTACTACTCATTTCTAATTTATATTGACAATTTAAATCCTTTTAACTTAAGTTGACAAAGTATGTTAAAATGTCATATTAACGTTGCAAAACATTACCAACAACTACACACTTTATAGAAAAAATGGTACTCAAGAAGTTAAGGACCACAAAATAAAAATGAAAGAAAAAAAACGCACTGTCTTCCGCAACGGTTAAAACTTAAGGTTGAGAGTGCTGAGACTGAGTAGATTTTTTTCGCCTGTACCACTAAGATATCAACTTGGTTAGTGATGTCTCATTGATATTACCAGCGGTACGGGATGCCTTACGTGAACTCGTGTGCCAAGCCAAAGAAAAAGAGACCTCAGAAAAGATTTGTTTTTGTTAGTAAAAAATAAACCCATCTCTTATCTCATTTTATGCCGTGACAATTTATAAGGCAATGAGTTAAAGACATTTCTTATAAAAGCTACATTAAATGTTCTTATGATGATAAATCTTAATTCTCATTAAAAGCAAAACAATAAAGTAAATCTGAAGGTTCGTAAGCCGATACCAAACACAAAACATATATTAGTTATTATACTATAATTAAACAACACTAAAATAAATTATATATATGGGTAAAGGGCATCTGTTTAACGTCGCGAGTAAGACAACCGATAACCTAAAATTTATAATAAAATAATATCTGAAATAATGTTTTTTTAGATAGCGGACATTCTCTCATCTATTTTTTTATTTTTAAGAAAATTTTTATAGAAAATATTTATTTATAATAATGTTGGTTATAGAAAATAAGGTTTTTATTAACTGTTATAAAGTTTTGAAGAAAATACAATTTTCTACTTTCGATACGATTGCAATAAAGGCTTTTCGGATCGTTGTAGAAACTGTAATAAAGAAATGATGTGACGAATTATCAATAAATCAAAAATTAAAAAAATTGTTTAAAACCTAAATTTTTCCAAAATTAAAAATAATTTGGCTTATCCATTGTAAATTAATATTTTTCAGGAATTATTCGGCGTATCTGGTAAAACCTATATTACATATTTGTACAAAAATAGAACCTTAAGTCATAGAAAAACCAGATATTTAATTCCCAAAATATCTTTATGATAAAACAGTAATTTTTTAAACATAATCAATAATAATTAATTTTGTTTTCCAAAAAGAAATGAAAAATTGTACCGCAAAACCAGAATGGCTACATCGATCATCAATTTCTATTTAATACGGAAATTACATTTGTATAATTTGTTTTTGTTTTAACTGAATTTTTTACCAGATATATTTATAATAAATAATTATAGAACATGTAATAAATCAGATTTTATTTATAACCAAATAATATTTCGAATAGAAAAAAGAGCATCATCATGTGTCAAAAGTATCATCATGAGCCAGATTAAGTCATGGGTTTAAATTAAATATCATTTAAAGCATCTGAGTTCAAATTAGATACAACAGTTTAGGGACAGAATTATAATTAATTTTTTATTCGCCTGCATATTAAAGTGTTACTTTATTACTGTGATTTGCGGCTTTAAAGTATCACTTTTCAACTATTTATTTTGTTGTCATAGCTACTTTCAAAAAAGCAAAAAGCATTTGTATTTGTTTAAATTCTATGTTATATTTCATCAAAGCAACCCTTAAATTCAAAATTTCATTATCCAATTAAAATAGTTGTTATTATTTGTTGTCATAGCTACACAATAATTTGGAAAAAATAATAAATATTTTGTCAAAGGTTAGATGTTCCACATATTTTTATTTTAAAATTTATGAAAATTTATAATTTTAATTTAGAATGAACAACGTTTCTTAAAATATTTTGCTTGCGGCGAATAAAAAATAGTATATGATGCACGGACGTAAGCTATTTTGGACTTAATGTGGGTGCAAATCTCGGCTAGCGCCTCGATTTACAAACTCCACATCCGTCCAAAATCTTTAGCTTTACGTCCTAGCATCATAATGCACTATTAAATATGGAATTATAACAAATGGGCTACCAATTTTTCATTCAAGTAAATTATTTCTTGAAGAATAAAACAAACTATATATTTTATATTAAACGCGCTCTTCATCTGATAATAAAAATATTACAAACCATTAAAAAAAACTTTTAGAAACTTTTTTGGAAACGAACTAAAAAGTAAAAACTATAGAAATTAGGGAGGGAACAAAAGTTTATAGTATCTTGTTAGAGATTAATATTTAACAAACATATGCAAAACTTATGCAACGAATATATGCAAAATGTGCGGTTTTAACATTTTGCATATATTTGTTGCCTATATATTGACTGCGCCTCCCAGTTCGGTGTTTTTGAGAAAAATTAGAACAGAAAACTGTTTATCTATCATAAACCTAATCTAATGATTATATCTGTTCTAAGAGGTATCAAATACTATTTAAAAAAAATTTTCTTCTTACAATTTGAAAGATCTATGATCAACGAAGTTAAATTTTTAAATCGTATCGGCTGGTGCCTTTCGGTGGAAATAGGTTCTAAACCACTTTTACGCCCATTATAAAAGTTGGCATCTTGGTTACTATTCACAAAAAAAAATGTTGCTGGTCTCACTTTGTGAAATTCAAATTTTTAAATTTAAATATATTTATTTATAATTAAATGAAACATAAATTGGACTGTTTTTTTTTATTGAAGCTTTTTAAATGTGACAATTAACAGAAGACAGAATATGAGTTGTATCAATAAAATAATTTAAAAAATAATCACATTTTTGTCGTTCCAATTAAAATTTAGTTCGTGGAGCACTTTTACTTTTAGGGATCCCGGCATTCCATACTATGGTTTCGAAATAAATTCTTTTGATTGACTGCAGCGCGTTCTTTTAACTAATAGAAAAACTAACATGGATGAAATGGTGAACAGCATTTGATTTTTATATCCATTATTTATAATTTAATCCAATTTCTCCATATAAAAATGACGAATGTTATATGTCTTCGATTATAATGATATACCCAGCATGAGCAAAATTCCAATATGGGGAAATGCGTCATTCAAATTTTATGGATTTTGATGAATTATTCAAGCTTTTGTAGAATAATTTTTTTTTTCACTTCTATTAAGTTTTTTGATCTTAGACTTTTAGAAACGCGTACAAACAGGTTCAACAAACTTGTTTGTTAAATGTGAGACGAATCCCATATAAAAAGTTAAACTAATTACTAAAACAACTGTCAAAACAAGTTGAAACAAGAATGAAATAGTTTGTTAAGAGTTGTGCTGGATTGCTTCAAGGCAAAACGCACAGGAGCAAAGATGGTCTGGGATGCCCTGACTATCTTTGATGGGGTTTTGCGTCTTAATCCAATGCCGAGGGAATAATTTGAACAGCCTTCATGCCGTGAGTTAACTGAATCAGTTCTCGTCCTAGCATCCACGTCCTATGTGTTGGTGGTATGAATCCCGAGTGGGGAGTGTCGATGATTGAATGATGGTGCAGAGGATTTATCTTTTGACCATTCCATTGACACTTGCCAACCATGTGACCTACACCCAACACATATTATTATATGTCTTATATGTATATGTCTTCTTCCCCCCACTTTTAAAACCCGCCCCCCCCCCCTTTAACGTAGGTTATTTTTTTAAATTTGTTTTTGTCCTTTTCTTTACAATCAAAACTTTTAGCTTATTATTGAAGAAGCAGCGATCGTCGCTCTCCACCCAAGTGGAAGCACACCCCTTTGTGGAATGGATCTAAAAATCAAATCGGACGTATTTCGATATCCCTCTTCTACAATAGACTTTAGCTTATCGGCTTTATCTTCTATACTACATTTTTTGTTTGACCTTTCGTTTACGGAATATTTTGATTTGTCCAAAGTCTATCAATTAAATCAGAATCTATAGCATCGTTCTATCGTCTGCAATATCCTTAGTTTACCAGTTTATATCTCACTAATGCATTCTTCTTATTCGGAATATGTTATGGCTGCTTCAAGCCCACTTAACTTGTCCGGAATGTCCAAACCTGCACGGTGTGTCATAGAGAAATAG
Organism: Diogma glabrata; assembly: GCA_963693315.1. Classification (NCBI taxonomy): domain Eukaryota; kingdom Metazoa; phylum Arthropoda; class Insecta; order Diptera; family Cylindrotomidae; genus Diogma; species Diogma glabrata. The sequence continues at coordinate 79,745 of CAVNZG010001013.1, forward strand.
TTCTATCGGATGCCAAAGTGTTAACTCGTTGCAATAATCTTTTTCACGATGCGCGTATTCTAGACTGCACTCAAAAAACAACTAAGTAAATTTTAAAAATTTTTTATAAATATACAACACACAAATTTTTTTGTAAGTTTACCGAAAATATTGTAGATAACAAAAAAATTATTTGAAAAAATAAAAAATTAGTTGATTTACAAATTATTTTTAGCTTTGAAGGAAAAAAATTGTAGTTTTATCAAAAAATTTTGTGTGTTGTATATTTATAAAAATTTTGTAAAAGTGACTTTTATTTTTTTGAGTGTGGTTATTGCAAAATGACACATGTTTTGTTTGCAGAGCTGCTTGTGGATCTACTGCAACCAACAATTTTTCTATAATTCCACCTCCTCCGAAATGGCTATACCTCGAGCTATGGCCGCTGAAATGCAGCGTCAGCAGTCCAGTATTGGACAACAACGCATTCATCTACACAAGTACCAATCGGATTACCATCTCCTCCTAGGGCAGACGTAGCCCAGATTGCAGCTGCTCGGATGAGTCTCGATCCATCTGGAGCTACAGTTACGTTACAACAATCTCATAAAAAAATGCAGGATCATTTGGACCGCGAAATGGCAAGGATCAGCGACTCCTTAGTACTCAACCACTCTTTTAGACAGGAAGCACGAAATGCTGAGTTCAATTTTTCTGCGTTGCAACAACAGGCTTGGTCTTCTCATGCAGTAAGAGGCGATCTGGTACCTCGTTATCTTCTTCAGGCACAACTGCTGTTGTCAGAATCTCATCCAACATCTGCTCGTTATCGACAACATCACGATCAGCACTCTACTACAATCCATAATTGGAATTTAACATTTTCCGGCAGACCTGATAGTCTGGAAGTGGAAGTTTTCATATTTTGAGTGAACAGGTTGACCGAAATGTGTCTACAAAATGATTTTACGATAATCATACGTAATCTACACCTCCTTTTGACTGATTTTGACTGAACCCCTGGTTCTGGCGATATTATCGTCAGAATCGTCAGCTTTTATGGGCGGATATTTGTCATGGTTTGCGAGTCGAATTTAGGGACAGACAAACGGATGAAGAAATAAGAGAGAAGGTGAGGGCGAGAAAGCAGAGCCCAACCGAATTATTTAATGATTTTCTGCAGTCTTTATAAAGATTGTCTGATAAACTAACTGTTTCAATGAATGATGTTGAACTGCTGACGTTGTTACGAAACAAATTACGAATAGAAATTCGTCGAGAGGTCTTGTATGTTACAATTTATGGCTTGGCACACCTGCGACAATTGTGTAGAGAAAGAGAAAACCTTTGGGTTGAGCCCAATTCTAAACCTCGTGAATATAATTATCGTCCAGCTAGAGCCGTATCTGAACTGGATATTGAACATGAATTTAGTAGGGATTAGGAAACTTCTACCAGATCCAGTATCAAAGGAATTGCCAGCTATTCAACCAGCTCCTTTAACTAAACGAATACCTAATTCGACAACCTGTTATAATTGTTAACTTCCTGGTCATCCTTGGCACGATTGTTGTGAACCACAATGACTATTTTGTTGGGGTTTTGACAAAGATGATGTTATCTGTCCCAATGTAATCATTGTCAAGAAAACCGAAAACACCTTTTCCCACTCCCATAACAAATTTTGGTACACCGAAAAAAATGTTTGGTCACCATAACCAAAATATTACCAAATTTTTTAGTAAAATACGGCATCAAACAAATTTATTTAGTTGTTGTGACTAAAATAAAAAAGCTTTTAACTACCAGAAATTATGGTTAGAGTAACTAATAGTTCCACTATTGTTATATAGTAACACGAACTATATATGTATACCAAGTATTTTATTGTTGTAGGTACTAAATATTAACATAATGATAACTCTACATTATAGTCAATGGGTGCGTTCACTGCACAAACAATTTGTCGGTGTGATGTGATGTTGAATTGTCAAAAATACATCGTTGTCGACGAAAATTACTTCAAAACATAGTGAACGCCAAATTGTTATTTTGTGTTGAAAATTGTCATAAACGTCATATGTCAAACATATTTTTGTGTTTCATTGGTATAATTCTTATATATAATGTCGAATAATACAAAAAAATTAATTGTTTATCTCGCTATAGAACATGGAAACAAATTAATAAATAATATTGCCAACATTACAAAGTTATCGTGTGATTTGTCGGACTCAGAAGATGAGGAAGGTATGTTAATTGTAAGCCAAAAAGAGACGCCACCACGTATTAATTTATATGTGGAACGAATTGTATCGAATTACAATAGCATCGAGTTTCAGCAGAATTTTAGAATGTCCAGAGAAGCATTTGAGAAACTCCTCAATGTTTTCAATACAAATTTGCACTTAGTACGCGGTGGGGAAAATTTATCGATATCGCCAGAAAAGCAATTGCTGGCAGTCATATGGATTCTGGCTACACCTGATTCGTATAGATCTATTGGGGAAAGATTCGATTTGGCTAAATCGACATTATCGAAAATTTTTTTTCGTATAATTGATTTTTTAAATCATGTCGCAAATAGATTTACAAACTTTCCGGACACTGAACGGAAATTAGAAATAAAAAACTACTTTGAAAGAAATAATGGACTTAAGGGAGTAGTAGGGGCAGTTGACGGTACGTATGTTCCATGTACAGCACCGGCGGATCAAAAAATGGCATATACAAATAGAAAAATGTTCACAGCAGTAACGTTGCAAGCTATTTGTGACCACAAAATGCGCTACATCGACTGTTTTGTTGGGTACCCTAGTTCTGTACATGATAATCGAATTTTTAGAAATTCTGATTTTTACAAAAATGTTAAACAAAACGTGAGTTTTTATTTTGACGAGGATGAAAAAATATTGGGCGATAAGGCCTACCCCTTAGAACCATGGTGTATTCCTCCATTTATTGATCGAGGAAATCTGACGCAGGCTCAAAAAAAGTTTAATAAAACTCACGCTTCGTGTCGGTAAGGAATTTTTTTTATGTTCTAATAATTATTTATTAACCTCTTTTTTTATTATCTCAGGCAAGTTATTGAGCGAAGTTTTGCTCTGCTTTTTGGACGTTTTCGAAGGTTAAGATATCTAGATATGAAAAGAATCGAATGTATACCAGCAACCATTATGGCAGCCTGTGTTTTACATAACATATGTATAGACTTTCCAGATAATAATCTGGCAGATTATCTAAACGAAGGTTTAGAACAGGCGAACATTAATAATCCAGACGACAATGCAGTACCCCAGGCAAGTACAAGAAGTGGAAATTCAGTGAGAAATTCAATGATGGAGAACATAAATCTTAGTTAAAGATGTATTATTTTATTATTATAATTGTAAAAAAAGTTTTTTCATAATAAATAAATCGTATTTTATTTGGCTCTTTTTTATTATCCCAGGCTACTTATTGAGCGAAGTTTAGCTCTCCATTTTAGACGTTTATGAAGATTATGATATCTAGGAATTGAAAGAATCGAATGTATACCAGTAAGGGGACCATCTGTCCTCTTTTGAAGAGGACTGTCCCCTTTTTTGTCCGACTGTCATCTTTAGAAAACTTGTCCTCTTATTTTAGTTTTCGAATCTTTTGTCCTCTTTTCTTGTTATTGTTAATTTAAGGTTGTCATAAAATTACAAAAAAATAGTAATATATATTTTTACTAAAGCTTCAAATATAATGTTCAAACGTAGAACTATCGCTTTTGTATGACCTAGTAACGCAGCCTTATGCCGGGCATTCACACACAACAGAAACAGAATTTCATACAAATTTGACTGCAAAAAATTCTGTTTCTGTAAAATTTGTATGGAATTCTGTTTCTGTTGTATGTGAATTTCAGCCTTAAATGCCACAAAAAAATCATATTATTATTATTATCGAAAAAACAAAGAATTGCTAGAAAAGGGCCACAAATCAGAAAAAAATTAAATGCTGAAAAGGTTCCCATGTTTTGAAGTTTACTGTTTCTATTATTTTATTTTATATTTTTGTATTTATGTTAACTATATTAGGCATATATAACTTATTTTATGATATATATTTTTTTTTTATAATTTACTTATTTAATTATACCTATATGTGCAATTAAATTGACTGAAATTAAATTTTTAACTATTTGTGTTGAATTTATCACTTAATACCAGCAACGGTATAATAATCTGGCAGATTATCAAAACGAAGGTTTAGAACAGGCGGACATTAATAACCTAGACGACAATGCAGTACCCCAGACAAGTTCAAGAAGTGGAAATACAGTGAGGAATTAAATGATAGAAAACATAAATCATAGTTAAAAATTTATTATATTGGTAAAAAGTTTTTTTATAAGAAATTTATATTTTATTTATCAATTGTAACATTAAAGTTTTATGCTCCTCCAACGCCCGTTCTTGGAGTGCCAATTGCCGCTCTGTGAGTGCATTCGCCGTGTCTATCTTGGCCATTTTTTCACGGTGCCGTTCCTCAGCCTCCTTTCTAAATTCCCCAATTGCTTCTGCAACCGTAACACGCCTAATTTTTTTTGCAGCAGGGATTATTGCTTGTCCCTGTTCATCGGGTTCAAGTTCTTCAGCTGGTGTCGGTATTGGGACATATTTTGATGATGATGACTGCACTGGTAGCCCACTGCTGTGGCTTTTTTCGAAAATGTCTTCCATTTCCGCCCAATATCTGAAGTTGATGGGAACACCACCAGAATTACCACTTTTCTGTGCATCTTTATACTTTTGGTATTTCTGCTTCAGAGCAGAGAATTTCCATTTGCACTGTTGACTTGTAAAAATAAAATTTTCCTCCCGTAGGGAATCGGAAATTTTTTGAAACATTTGGCAATTTCTAATCCCTCCTTGCATAGATGCATCATAGCACGCTTTGTATGCGGCGATTAACGCTAAAATGGCATTATGGTACCAATTTATTTTTTCTGAAAAATACGATTATAGTTGTAATAAAACATTAATATTTATTGTAAATAAATTAAAATTATTACCAGAGGCGTCTATAATGGTATTCTATTTCTTTATCTAAAACAATTATTTTAAATTTTTCTGTTTATGAAAGTATTACATAAAATAATTTTTTTTAAATTACCTTTATTAAATACCGCAACAGAGTTTTCTTCTTGAAGAAAACAATCGTTTGGATCAACGGCAAATTCCACAAAATATTCCTCCATTTTAGTTCACTTTACTAAATTTGAATTTTTTTTGTCTCTAAATTGAATGTTAACAATAGCTAACTACACTTTCGACTACTGTTTATAATTGTTATTATGCGTCTATAACAATAAATGCAGTGAACGCATAAAATGTTAAGTGGTGGCGATAACAACTAATACAGTGAACAACGAATGTCAAAAAAAGTTACATTTTGTGACTTTTTGTCGTCCAATGAACGCACCCAATGTAGCCAAAAAATTGTGCATACATTATCAATTATTTTTTTACAATAACTCAAATTTTCAGTTACATAAAGCATAGGATTCGATAATTTATTGCTTTTTTGTAACTATAATTATGTACTACTATTATTTGTAACTACAATTATTTTGTAACTTATAATTAGTTACTATTTAATAAAATTTTTCAAATAAATAGGATATTAATAGACACAATATTGCATTTCATTTTTTTTTATTTCACTGAAAACAAAATATAAAATATGGGATTTGTTGCATTAAATTTCTAGAACAATACTTTGTGTGAATTCATAGAATGGGGAACATTTCTATTCTAATTAACATCCTAAGTCACGATTGTATAGTCATTATTGATTGTTTCCAATCAATGTGAAATCAATGGCTGACACTTGGTCAATTTGTAGTTCTATATGTATTAACATTAGACTACATTAAGGGAATTTCAATTTTATTTTGGATTTTTGAGATCAATTAAACTAAAGTAAGTAAAGAAGTAATTGGAATATTTTCAATTCAAAGGTATGGTTTTGAAGTTTCTCAGAAAAAAACTACAATTCACATTTTTTACGTGTTTCGGATCCGATCCGAAACACGTAAAAAATGTGAATTGTAGTTTTTTTCTGAGAAACTTCAAAACCATACCTTTGAATTGAAAATATTCCAATTACTTCTTTACTTACTTTAGTTTAATTGATCTCAAAAATCCAAAATAAAATATAAAATCTTACAATATTAAATATGCACTTAATCTATAAACATTTCTTCGTAAAATGTTTTTTGGAACAAACTTAATTTTAGTCTGAAATTAAAAATAGTATTTTTACTTATAGATTAATCGTAAATTACATTTACTTCATTATTTACATTGACATACGGAACGTGAGGTATATCGTAATGAATTATTGTTTCAAAATTCGATAGCTCCATATAAGTTTTACCTAAGCGTGGTATAACATAACTTTGCAAATGATCATTCTTCCCTAAAGTTTCATACACTTCAACTAATAGTTTAAAATCACTGATTCCTACTGGCTTTGCATTATTTGTTAATAAAATATTTTTTATGCACCCAAAAACTGGCATATCATCTATTCTAACAACAATAAATGCATTGATTTTATATATACAATTGCCAAGTGCAATATGTGCTATTAAAGAAAACTCTCCTGAAATTCTTTTACTAATTATTTTTGAAGACTGTTCAGAAATCTTTGTATATTTCGAATCTTTATAAACTAAAGTTTCTTTAAAAGCGGAACCGGTCTCAAACGCATAATTCCAGTGTTGCTGGTGTCTCGAAGCTAATGTTAAACATAAATTTTGACGATTGCTCGTTGTTCTCGTAGCTTGCTTGAAAACACGATGTTTCCCTTCAAATCGCATTGACCAAAAATGCCGAAGAGGTCCTACTAATCTCATAATACAAGGATAATGTAAACAAAAATGGCCTTTCGGTGTGTGATCACCAAATAACTTTAAATGAAGACTATGATGCTCTTCAATTAAGGTAGCTAGAAGATAACTAAAACTATCAGATACCACTAACTTCAAACAAATAACTAAAATTTGTCTTAATAATTTATATAGTTCCCAGTATTCATCACCGTCATCAGATATTAAGTCACCAAAAATTAAGCCTGCGTGAAGAGTAAATATCATCATTTCTGCTGCACTCATCCGCAATTTCTTATCTTGTAAATTTTTCCGTGTGATTATGGACGGTTTATTGCAATTTCTAGGGTATTTGTAATATTGTATTTTATAATTCAAAGTTTCAAGTGTGAAAATTTATTTTTCAATAAAATGATTTAAAATATTTGCCAAATAATTTTTGCAAAGACCTTCCAGAAGGTCGTGCATTATATCAACACAATAGTTTTCACAAACATGAAATCTATCAACAGAATTGAAAATTGAATATTCGGAAATACCTGTGGATTGAGGTGTTTGTTTTGAGAAATCAATTGCATAGTTGAATTTATCTCTTAATAATTCAACGTCTTCTTCTTCGGATTTTGACAAATATTTTTCATCATTTTACAAAATCTACAATATGATTTTGCTGAGAAACTTTTACTAAATCCTAAAATGTTATTTAAGCCGAGATTATCTCCTAAGACCATTGCTAATTGAAATTTGACAACTACTTCTTCGCCTTCATGATCAATTATTACACCGATATTTGACAGGTAATTTAATTCTTTTATCAAATGTTCAAAGACACATGCATTGCCTAAGTAAGCAGCATCACTAGAATGATGTAGCTGTACCAAGAAAATATTATCTAGTTTTGAAAAAAAAATTGGAGGCAAACATGCTATATTTGCGTATACACCTGACAGTTTGTGAATAGTTGCTCGAGAACCAAGAGGATTTCCCGTCTCAAAGTCATCTTGATAAATAAAAAGTGGAAGAATAATACCATCAATGCCATCGTTTTGTTTTTTCCAATAAGGTGATTGAACAATGTTCGAAATCGAGGTATTATTTAAAGTACACTCAGTTCTGTTTTTGCACGAATTTATTATACACGAATTTGAAATAACACGAGTTGGAGAAAAAAAATAATTTTCTTTATGCACGAAATTTTTTGAAATAACACGAATCGACTAAACTTTAAATTTTAATTTTTTCGCCCGTTAATCCGATTTTTTAAGAAAAGAAATTTCTTTTGTAGTACCTTATATATTTTTAAAAGCCGCTTCAAATTACATAATGCATTTGCCAAAGAACTAAATTTAAATATTTTAATTTAAAAGTTCTAAACTGTAACAAGGTATTTAAATAATAATACAATAATAAACGCCTTATTCTTGATAAATTGAGTTTTGTTTCTCTAGATACGTATTTCGAAAGCTCATCGACAGTGGTATCCAAAAACGTTTTTAAATACTACTGTCGATGAAACGATAGCTTTCGAAATACGTGTTTGGTGAAGTGAAGCTCGGTTTAAAAAGACTAAAGCGTGTATTATTTTATTTATTTAAAATTAAAATGTAGAGTAGAAATACAGTAAGTATTTACATTTTTACTCTCTATTCATTATTGTACGATCCGTGATACGAATCAGAATCAGAAAAGCTAGAATGTTTTATAAATTTTTATCTAAAAATAGCACGGTTTCCACTAATTATATTTCTGTGTTTTGAGGGGATGGAAATGGGAAAGGGTGAAAAAATATTTGTTTTGACTTAAACTGGCTGTCATTTGAAAGACTTACACTTGCTTTAAGAAACATAGCAATTTTTACAAAATTATGAAGTACACAGTTTCTGAGTTATTGTCGTTTATTATATTTGAGTTGATAATTTATAAATTATAATTTTATTTGAACAATGCGTGTTTCAATATAGTGTGTGTTTCAATATAAACCATTTACCGGCTGGTATAATTTAATATTTCTTTTTTTGTTTAATTTTGTTTTTTTGGCGTTCATGTTCCATGTAGGGGCGTTACCAAGCTAATCAGTTTTGTATATCCACCACGGTAATTTGCCATGTAGCGACATAATTACCATGGCAGCCGATTTTTTTAAGTTCGTTTATTACACCCATTTCCCATTGCAGTCGCGGTCTACCTCGAGGTTGCCCACTCCCTGTGGTACTAACGTACATTTTTTTAATCATTCCGGTCAGACTGTGGACCATTCCAATCAGACTGTGAATCGGCTTGTAGAACATGGCCAAACCATGCAATCCTACTGGACCGGATACAACCTATTATATCATGATCGACAAGAAGGACGCTGATCTCAAAGTTATATCGGGTTCTGTACTCTCCATCGTCTGTCTTAAGTGAACCAAAAATGTGGCTTACGATCTTACGCTCAAATACAGATAAATGTGATTTTTTGTAAGGATTCAGGTTTGTGACCCTTACATCACAACCGGTCTAATCAATGTATTGTATAACTTGAGTTTGTTGTTAGTTGATACACACGGTGATCCAAGGAGAGGTTTAATTGAGTAGAAAGTTCGACTATCTGCAATGATTTGAGCTTTTATATCTGTAAGTATGCTGTTGTTTGCGTAAAGCATTGATCCTAAATATTTAAAATATTCAACTCCTTCATTTCGATCATCGCCGCGTACATCAAACCCTTCTTCTCATCCCTCCTTGGAACATTCATATATTTGGTTTTATCGTAGTTATTTTGCAGGTCGATTTTTCTAGCACCATTCTTAAGTGACTTGAAAGTTTTACTTATAAAATTTTCACTTTGGCCGAGTATGACATCAGTCATATAATAAGCTTTGCTCGTCGTCCGACTTGTTCCCGGACACTTAAGAAAATTCTCAAAATAAGAAGCCCAAGTATCTAAAATATTTTTAAGGTCTACTTTTAGCTTCCCATCTTCGTTTTGAATAGCAGTCATGAGGTCCCTTCTTTAAGGTTTTAACCTGTTGAAAGATGTAACATGTTTGATGTTCCTTATTAAAGCTTTCAATCGCATCACACTTCTTCTTCCGGCATTCTCTCTACGTCCATCTACATAGCTTTGTAACGGCTTGTCTTGCCCGTTTATAGTTCCCCTTTATGGACCTGAATTCTCCAATGTTTGGCAATATGGTTTTGATATCTCCCTTCTGTTTCAGCATTTTTTAGTGATTAGATGTTAAAACGATTCTGTTCTTTGAATTTTTGAATGCCTGGATCTGAAAAGTGGAACCTTATCTTAGCACATACAAGGAAGTGGGGGGTCACTTCCAATCTATGCAACTCTAAATGATCGCGCAACCAGATCCCCCCAAAAGAAACGTGCTGTTACTAGCACGTGGTCAATTTGATTTCGAATTTTTCCATTCGGTAATACCCAAGTCTGCTTATGAATCGATCGATGTGAAAAGAAACCACCAGCAATTCTCAATTTACTTGATAATGCAAACTCAGTCATTATCTCATCATTATCATTCGATTCAAATATCTCTTTCAACCTTCCCATTAAAGTTATTAAGAACCATAATGAAGTCGCGTGTTGGTATTTGTTTCATAACCTCTTCCATTGGTATATGTAGAAAGCATTCTCCTCGTAGACGGTCTAAACTGTAGTAGGTGCATGCACGGCAATAAAAGAAATATTGTTGTATGTACCGTGTACCCGTAGGTAGCAGATCCTCTCATTGACCAGAATGAATTTCATTACGGCTCCTTGTGTGCGTGCACCAACAAAAAACCCAGTACCAAATTCTCTTTGAGAAGGATAACCACTACAGTATAAAGAGTGAGAATCTAAATCTTGTTTTCCGATTATTGGCTGTCTAATTTCTTGCACAGCAATGATATCCATCCCATACCTCTCAGCCTATGTTTCTAGACATATTAGAGAGCATCAAGTGTGCTCATGTGGCGCTCGGTAGTCTGTCTTTTTTCACGTCCATGTGAAATTCTGTTTTTTGTCCAGGTTTGTTAGTCTTTTTCTGGTTTCTAAATTTAACAAAGATTTTTTCGGGGTTAGGATGTTAACCTCAGACCCAACCCAAATTTTGTGAATGGGTTCGTTTTAATGTTAAGGTCATCAGAATAGCCTTTTTACATGTTTATGTAGCGTGCCACTTGATCCAAGACAGACGCCCGTTCCCAGCCGCCCCTAACATGGAGAAGAGACGCTTGGGTCGCATTCGTTTTAAAGCGCCAATTTGCTGTTATGTAGCGTCATTGACTAAGCAGTTTTTTCTCTGATTGTCTCCTACACAAACCTGATGCTATCAGCAGCACGGCAAAGACATCGGATTTTACTACTCTTCTTTATCTTTAGTTACCATAAACCGCTATGAATAAGATTTAATATGTAACATTTTTCAATGGGAAATTGTTACATTTTTCGTATCTGATCGATCAATTTTCCATTGACATTGCTATTTGTTAGAGAAATTTTACATCCATGCCGTGCTACTTGTGTAGCGTTGATAGAATTAGGTTGGTTTAGTTGAGACGAGAGAAGTAAAAACTGCGTAAACACAAAGTAAAAATGATTCTACACCTTGGCGAGTCATTGCCGCTGTAAAACCAATGCAACTCAAGCGTCTGTTCTCACAAGCTACAATCGGAAAACGCCACCAAAATCGCAACAAATGGTTTGACGACTATTGTCGCTAAAGCGTTGGAACATAGGCGACAAAAATGGTTAACAAAGAGCACCCCAAGCTTCCAAGCTGATTATTTTCTACGGAAAAGAAACACGAACATATAAAGGTTGTATCGAAAACATCGACCAACATGCTGCTAATGGGAATTCGAAAGAGTGTTTTGCCAATGCGTGAAATCTGACAAAAATTACCACCCAAGATCCACAGTCGTAAAAAATGGAAACTACGAACTTACAACAAATGAACGTGATGTGCTGGCAGTATAGCGCTCCCACTTTCAAAGCCTACTGAACAGGAAATTGATCTTGTTTGAGCAATTGTGCCGTCAAGTTGTGGTTTTCATCCCAACCGTTCAACCGCAGATCAATGTTTTGATTTGAGGATGATTCTAGAAAAATGTTGGGAGCACAACATCAGCATCCACCAGCTCTACGTTGATTTCAAGTAAGCATATGAGAGTATCATCCGCGACAACAACAGTTTCTGGTCCTTTCGATATAACACGATCGAACAGGTGGTCGACAAGGTGATGCTCTTATTTTTGATACTATGTTCTTTTACGTTCACGGAACCCTCGGCGAGCGAATTTTATTCGCACTTGACCAACTTTTTTGAATTTTGTTTACGTTTTGGGCCTGAATACTAAAATTGGATCAGCAGCCAAATTATGTAATTGTGACTCGGTGAAGTTGTAAGAACTCACAATAATTCTGCATATCCAAATTTTCGGTTTGCCACTTTCGATAAAATTATGGAATTTGTACTTTTATTTAACAAATTTTCTAAAGTTATAACTAATTTATGGCAACAGCTAGCCATCAATTGAAAAATATATTTAAGCGTACTATATTTTCAGAGCTGATGGTGGTGTGAGTCAATGCAACAGCGTGTCCAATATTTTTTGTACTGATTTCTTGAGAGTGGAACCAATCCTCCATTTTTCCATATAAACAATGTATATTTTTACACGAATTTTTTTTACACGTCTTTCTCTGGAACCAATCTGTCGTGCAAAAACAGAATTAGGTGTATTGATATAATTTTTGATGATGTTAAATACGTTTGGAATTTCCAGAAATGCTTTTAAAGTTTCCCGCAGAGGAATAAATTGACAAGTAGTTTTTATATTTTCTAAAACGCCCAATCTATTATTTACTTCGCGATAACCTAATAATTTTTCTTCTGCTTTTATCAAGCCTTTGTGAGATACAAGCTGATTGATACGCTTGTGGTCTGTATTAAATGGTTCAAATACTAATCTTAAAGCCTGGAATTCCCTATCAATCTCACTTTTGATTATTTCATCTTTAACATACTTTAAACAAATGTCTCTTAGAATTTTCTCATAACTGCCTTGAAGAAAGTCCTGTGTATAATCTACAAATCTTTGTATTTGTACTCGCGTTAATGATGTGTCTGCGTACAAAGCAGAAATAATATTCAATAATTCATTGTGCAAATTGTCTTTTTTTTTGTTAAAATATCAGAAAAATTTTCTTCATCTAATTCATTTTCATTTTGCATATGACTAGAATCAATATTATCTAGCAATTGTGTTGTGCATGAAGTCGTGGCTACAGGCAAATTTTTTTGAATTACATTTTCATTTGATAATATATGATTTAATTTCCGGGCATGATTATTTAATGATTTAGCAGAACTAAATTTTCTATCACATGTCTTATCAGGACAAAAATATGCAAAGCCAGTTTGAATGCCATGATTATACTTCATGTGTTTATCTAAATGCTTACTTTCTACAATGTTACCACATTTAGCGCAAACAATTTTCATGGTGATTTTGTATATTACGCAAAAAGTTACAGATGAATAATAGAGCTTATATATAGTATTATTTTAAATCAAGATAAAACGAAATTTAATAAATAATAAAATAAAAGAAAAATTATTTTTTTCAGTTTTTTAAGAATATATTTATACGAATTCAATAATATTAAATACGATTAAGCAATTTATATAAAATAATAATTAAAAATAACAATAAAAGCATAAAAATAAGCTCAATTTAATCAAATGATTCTTCCCCTACAGAAGCTTCAATATTAAATGATTCTAAATCGGATAGTATTGAGCTAATGCCAGGCGGAGTTTTAGAAGTTCTATTTATACCATAAATGGTACGTTCTAAAAAAATCCAAGTTGATTTACTTTCTACGGGATATTTTAAATTGAACGCAAAAAATGATTTAAAGCATGTATCAACCGCAGCAAAAATATTCTCATATTTAAACTTCACTGCCTCTATTATAACATAGCAGGCGTCAATTTTTTGGGGATTTCCCACGACGATAATGAACGGTTGCGATGAATTACGATGCTTCCTCAATTGTTTAATTCGTTCTTCCAAGCTTTTTTGTAAATCATTCATATGCTAAAAATAGAAAATGAGTACATATAAGTAAAAAATCATTGCAATTTCATATTATAATAGTTTTCATTCAATACAGTTAATCAGTACAGAAAAATTAATATTTGAATTATTTTAGTTGAATTAGATTTTTTTACGTATGCAAATTATTAAAATTAAAATTATTTAAAATAAAAAAATTGTTTGAAAAGAAAAAAATTATAGTTATATTTGAGATTACTAAACTGTAGAATAATATCAACAGAACCGTATAGTGAAATAAAGTTTTAAAAATAAAATAAATTTAAATCATATCGCTAGAATGATATTGCAATACGTACATCAATAAACAAAATGAAACTGTCTGCTTGTTCTTTATAAGTAGGTGTCCATTTTTTGCCCGTTTCAGATTTAGTTTGTGTGGGTCGAAATAAATACGGCAAAATGATGAGACTTTTGACGTCAACGGTTGTATCAGAATCTAAAGTTTGAAAGAAAAATCATCATTATACACATAAAATTACTAAAAAAATGGTAGCTACAAATAAAGTGAAATTTTTACCAAGGCTTTTTAAGATACTCTTGCAAGCTGTTTTCTGTTGAGCAACACGGATTAACTTACAGCTAAGTTCAGGTCAAATCTTTATAAATATATTGTCATCCTCAAAATTATACAAATTCATAAAATCCAAATTGATCTATAAAAATTTAACAGAATTGGTAAGTGATTTGATATCATAATGGTGAATTATAGATATTTTAAAAATTTACCAATGTCGGTCCAATAGGGTTTGTAAGTATAGGATAGTTCAAAGTAACAGCTGATGCTTTCTACTTCTTTCCTTTGAATCATCCGGAATGCATGAGTCTTGATCCACAACTCTTTTATTTCTCCATTGTTCTCTGAGGATATATTTTTTAGTTTGTCGACATCTGATCTATCGAATGTAGTAGTTGTTGTGACCTCGTTTGATTTTTCTTTGAGAAAGTAATAGAACGTAGCTTTTTGCTCAGATTTGTAAACTTATCATATAATTTTCCGGACGCTGCGGTTTCATCTTTTTTGTATGGAATGTAGTAGGTATCTTTTCTTTCTTTACGAAACACACAGAC
The DNA here is from genome assembly GCA_963693315.1 of Diogma glabrata. Lineage (NCBI taxonomy): Eukaryota > Metazoa > Arthropoda > Insecta > Diptera > Cylindrotomidae > Diogma > Diogma glabrata. The sequence goes on from CAVNZG010001013.1 coordinate 94,764, forward strand.
AATTTGATCCGACCAATTGATAAACTGCTCCCTATTTATTCTAAAAATCAAAATTGACTTTATATATTAAACCAACTCAAATCACACATGCAGTTATTGTTATAAAAAAGGATTTCAATTTGATATAAATTGATATAAAGTACTGTTCACAGAAAATAACTATAACCGAAAAAAAAATTATCGTTTCATTAGAAATATAATACCTTAAATACCAAACTTACTTAAGGTTAATGAACATCTGATGTTCAATTATTATCCTGACCAAATCACACCGATCCGTCGCATCTAAACAGTTGGCTTTTTCTAATAAGCATTGTCCAACTAAACTGTCATTTAACAATTTTCTCAAGGCCTGTCCATCACACTGAAAGAAAAAATTCAGTCATTACAACCTATTTTGTGCCAATCGAATGTTTTTTGCCAAAATAATCTCAAATTCAGTTGTGATTTCTTCAAAAACCACATTTGTAGAAACAACAACCGTATTTGAGGTTTTGTGACAGAAAACATTCCGTGGGCACAAGGCGGTTGTAGTGGCCGAATTTTTTTTCAGTGCAGATTGATTCGATGCATTAATTTTGTGATCCATTAGGAAGTTTAGTTTTGTTTCTCACTTTATTCGATCTTACATCTACCGTTATATTTTTTCCTAACGCATTATTACATGTTGATGCTATAGGTATTGGGTCGATTGTTGGCATCTACATTTTAGTTTTTAGTATTAATAAAAAAAATAAAATTATTAAAAAAACTTAGAATGGAAAATTGCAGTTTAGAATGATAAATTAAAATTAATTTTTCAACAAACTTACAGAATTTTTTGTCAAATACTCTTCACGTTTTCGTAAAAATATATATTTCCAACCGACTAACTGAATTATTTGTTTAATACCTTCTTCAGGAATAGATAAAAATGTTTCACGATCAATTTTTTGTCCTACATGAATACGTTAGATAGATCATTTTAGATATAAGTTAATAAAAAATAATTGAAACAAAGAAACAATTTCATTACGCGAGACGTATAACGTAATCATTTTTTCACTTTTAATACATTTTTAATACATTTAATACATTACTGAAGGTTATTTTACTGTATTATTTACTGATATACCTTTTTCAAAATACTAAACAATAAAAATTAATCAAAAACGTTACTTACGATCAAATTCTTCAATCAGTTGTTCCAAGCCCCACTCTTTTAAACGATCCGCAACAAAAGTATCCTCCATTATTTCCATAAATAAACACTGATAATGATTGCACTATTGATAATAATCAGTTTCACTTTTTGATGGAAATTATCACTAAAAAGTCACACCAATTATTTTAATATAAGAACACAATATTGCTAATAATATTCTTATTATGTAACTTATTGTTTGAAAAATAATTTAACAAAAACGATGTCCACAAAAATCACCCAAAAATAATCATATATTATTGCCATAAATGAACACTGATAGTAATTACACTATTAATTATAATCATTAACATTTATTAATGCGCAAATTATCATTAAAAAATCACCCCACATTAACAGTTGAACGCTATTAGAAGAACTAAATACGCACTAAAATATGTAGCGATGTTAATGGTACACAGATGCAGTGATACTAATGACACGAATAACGTGTAAAACAATAGGATTAGATTGGTGAAACTTGATTCGTTTCGCTTCTTTGTTTATGTATATTTTACCGTTAGGCATTTTAAGAACAAAGAAAAGATTGTCATGAAAGATGTTTTTTTAATTATTTGGCATTATAACACTAATGCATTATTGTATTGTAAAAAATCTAAGCTATATAGTTATATATATACATGTATATTGTAAACTATATTTCAATTTGTTTTAAACGGAAACCTTGAAATATATATTGCATTAACCTGACAAGATGAGAGGAGTTACTGCTAAATATACGTGTATACATGCAGACATGTCCTTGAAATACATATTTTAAAATGCTGTAAAACAAAGTAAAAAATGTATAACTCAACTTTTTTTGCTATACCAACAACTGTTTCTAGTTTATATGACAATAATGTCCTAGTCAAAATAACTATTGACCTATTGTAACGAAAGTATAGTGTTAACTACTAAAATTTTGATTTAAAGTTTTTTAGTCATGTCTCATGATAACTAATTTTATTTTGTTCAGGAGACTTTATTTCTAGTATTTTGAAATAAAAAAAATGGTTAGAATAACTATTTCACGGTAACTAAAATTTCTCAAGTAATATTAACCAAATAGTTTTTTGAGTGTAAAAACTAACTCCACAAATATTGTTACACCTGATTCTTGCTTGGAAAAGGACCCTTTGGATTCGAATGATCTATTTCAGTCGTGCTGGATCAATAATATGTCGTCAAATTCATTATCTTGCACCAATACTACTACAAAATTATCTACCATACCTGTATCAAATACATCGTCTCGGAGTAATTCAACCATCGAACCTGAACAAAACTCGATCTACATCACACCTGTTGTACAGGCTGGAAACATTTTATGAATCAAGTCAGAACAATGGATATGTTCGTCATCCCGTTTTAAATCAGAATATATACTTAGGTATAGACTTCTTTAACGCTTCGGTTTGTATAACTCTTTATTTAACCTAAACCTCCCACTGATACGGCTATGGAATCTATTGTGTCAGGATTGACCATGGATGAACAACAACAATTGCACAAAGCTATCACGCTTCTGCTATCATTTTAGAAAATGGGTCTGGGTTGCACAAACATATTAGAGCATGTGATTGATGTAGGTGACATAGTCCCCATCAAGCAGCGGCAATACCCGATTACGCTCACCATTGAGATACTGATGGGTGAGAAGTTGAATAGAATGTTGTTTCTTGGAATAATAGAGCCCAGTAACAGTGCGTGGAGTTTGCCTGTGGTTCCAGTACTCAAACCTGAAAAAGTATACGTCTCTGTTTGGACAGTCGAAAAGATAACACTGTTACTAAGTAAGATACATACCCCCTTGATTGATGGAATTTTAAGTCGTCTGCCACAAAATAATTTCATTTTCAGTTTAGACTTGAAAGACGCCTTTTTGGAAGATACCATTAAAACCAGTACCAGTTCGTGAGGATGTCTTTCGGACTGTACAATGCACCTCAAACAATGACAAAACTAATGGACCACGTACTCCCTCCACATCTCAAATCAAGCGTCTTTGTATATTTAGATGACCTTCTAATAATCACGGACACCTTGGAGGGGCATCTGAAACTATTAGAAGAGATCGCTTAGTGTCTCTGACTACCGATTTTGACGATAAACGTGGAAAAAGTAGGTTTCTCTTGACAGAAGTAAAATATTTAGGTTATGTCGTGGGAGGTGATATGCTAAAAATTGATCCTGATAAAACTCTGGCAATCTCTGAATTTCCTGCGCCGCGTACGCCCAAACAAGTTCGTCGATTCCTGGGTATGGCTGGATATTATCGAAAGTTCATATCGGACTTCTCTGCTATGTCATCTCCGATATCTGATTTGTTGAAGAAAACAACTGGTAAATTTGTATATCAGCACCCGTCCTTATAAACTCCGATTAAACTAAGCCCTTCACTCTCCAGTGCGATTCTAGTAATGATGGAGTAGGTTGTGTATTGTGTATTCAATGTGACATGGACGGTATAGAACATCCTGTAGCATATATATCCAAAAACTGAATTCTGCCCAACGCAACTATTCTACTAGTGAAAAAATGCTTAGCAGCCGTACTGCGGGTAAAAAAGTTTAGATGCTTCATTGAAATGGCTCGTACAACAAAAAGATCTCTCTGATCGATTGGCTCGTTGGAGATTGCAACTGCATGGTTACGTCTTTGATATTGAGTACCGCAAGGGTAAACTGAATACCATCCCTGATGCTCTATCAAGACGTGACTCTGTTGATGATTTTTCAGAAGTGTGCACACATTAATGCCTGATATAGATCTTAACTCACCATTCTTCAACACTTCACGATATTTGGAGTTGGTAAACTTGATTACTGATTACCGTGTTCCATTTTTTAGACAAAGTATTTTAGGAGAGGAATTTAGGATTTTAAATCACTATAAACTTGAATTTTGATGAGGATTTTTGTGAGCTCTTATACACAAGTAACTATAAGGAAATGATTTGAATTTTTCAATTGTCAAGTAAGATTCACAAGTATAATTCTCAGAGATAGGGATTCGAACCTGCTTTATTAATGTGATGATTCGAATTCATTTTGGCAAATACGCTATCCAACTACGTCACCGAGGCAATGGTATTTCAAAGATAAAATTATATCATTATTCATCTATTTAAATTGAGTTCTTCAATCATCAGGCAGTCTGATTGGGCACTGATCATGAGTGTAATTTTCATTCCCCATCAGGCTCTGATTGGGATTGCGGCTCAGACCCTGATTGGGATAATCGGATCAGGCCCTGATTGGAATAATCGTATCAGGGCCTGATTAAAATTTTCGGACCAGACCGCGATTTATAATTATATATTATAAACATAAATTAATTAAAATAAAATAAACAATTGCAATTGAAAAAATAAAAACATAAACCACCTTAATCACTATTATTAAAGTCTTTCAGCCGAGAAGCGATAACTAAAACATATATGAAACGATTTTAACTAAGTTTGTTCAAGTCTTGACTCGGCAATTTATGTGTCCTTTAGATATTTGTGAAATGCATTTTCTGTGGATGAGCTAAGATTATTTCGGTTTTTCTTTATTAATTTATTATAGTTATTGAAAATGAAATTATGTAAACAAGATAAAGTGTTAATGGAAATAAAAATAAAAAAATAAAAAAATAAATAGATTGAAGTTAAGCAAAAAAAATGAGGAATTTAAACATACTTATATTAAACAAATATCGGGTAAATGTGACTGACTAGTCCAAAATTTCGGTGAAAGTAATTCAAGGTATTTTTATTTGCCCTCTTCGATTCATCAACTCTTATTAGAAGTAACACAGCAAAATACAACGTTTAAAGTAGCCCTGTTGCTCACCGCCAAAGTAGGCACACTGGGAAAAATGGCAACAGCTGAATGTTACTTTAAAATTGAATCTCTTGCCCATAATTGGTGTCCTATCCTATCTTCGATAACGACATATGAGTTAGTTACAGGAAGAATGCGGCTGAAATTTTTTTTTGGATTTTTGTACAATTTACTTATTAATGTTTTAGTCCAATTTTCAACTTTTGGTTACTAAGTAAAAAATGTATCTACTTTTTCTTATTGACTTACGTGATGTTTACGATTTTGAAACAAAGAATAGCAGTTTTAATTTAAAAAACTAAACTTGTCGTTTCCAAGTTCATTGGCGATCTTTAAGTATAATATGGGCAGCAATAGATTTTTATTAGCAATAAATATCAGCAATATATTGTATATCAGCAATAAATTTTTCTCAAAAAACTGCGTCTTTGATATATGTAATGGGCAATGGCATTGCTGAGATATTCCCCTATTTCACATTCAATACTCTTTTCACTTTCAATAGTATAAATTAAACGTTTCAGTACAACAAGTGAATTTGTTTAACCATCTTTAATAAAACCATCAAATCAATCAAATTATTTTTATCTAAACAAACCAAAATTTAAATATGTTTATTGTTTGTATTTGTTCAATTTTGACGATTCAATGTACATTTTTAAAGGAAATGTGAAACATGATAAGTTTGACCTACGATTTTGAAATGAAATACAATAATTTTCTTTCATCAGTATAAGCGAACAAAAGGGAAAATTGAAAACATAACAAAATATTTGTTTAAAAATAAATGAATTTTTGAAGGAAAATTAATGATACGAACGGGGAATGTTAGTATTTATTTATATTTTATGAAAGTGAGATGATCCGTTTAATCTAAAGTTAATATTTGACATTTATGTTTATTTATTAATGTTCATAGATCGCGTGGTTCGGGGTTATGAGTAATTAAATTTCTGAGGTTATAAAGCAGGTTGAATTGGTTCAAGATGGACAGAAGATATGAGGTTAAACATCACATAAACATCGTGAAAGGTTTGCTAATTTATATAATTTTATATAGGGCTTCGTAGCAGCACTTTAAGCATTGAAGCGATCAAGGCAATCATCATTTATGTATTTTAACTATATTTGTGTTTATTTTTTTAACAGTGTGAATATTCGACTGTCAGTACTTTTTACTCAAGGGAAAATTCACGCACTACTCTCAAACAGTTCACTTTATATAAAATTACAAAAGTTACCCAATTATTGTCTAAACGGATGACATGCTTAAAGCAGAGAATTTGTTTCATCAATCAGACGAAAGCTACCTACTTTACTTGCATACCCACACACACAAAAATAAAGTCGCATTTTCATCTAATTTAAAATACTAATCGCCCAGTGGCCGAAATTCGGTCATTGTAAATAGAGATGGTAAAAAGACCTCTCAACAAAATAGCTACAACTCATTATTTCAGAGTTTGATTTATTGATATAGTTCATTTTAAATTGTGAAACAAATAACTTGAAAAAAAAAACAAAATAATCAAAAAAAACTCAAAAAACACACCTATCACACCTTTTTTCTAAACAAAATCGTCCAAATTCCAAAAAAAAATTTCAGCACATCTACTCAAGACCGTTCCAACGATAAACCAATTGCAAATATTTGGGGCAAATATTTTGAAATGATACCACAAAATATGAAGGGGCTGAAATATCACAGCTCTGAGATGTCAAGACTTCGGTCTGCGTTAAGGATTTTGATATAGTTTTCGGCAAAAACTTTTATGTAGACATTGTTTTTAGTTTTTGGCAACGATGAATGTCAAACATAAAACTCTTTGTTAAAGTACAAGTATTTTTAGGGTTCCGTTTTTTATACGGAACACTATTGGTGAGAGTAAAACGAGTTTTTCACATTATATCGATTATCTCGTAAACTATAAATGCTATGAACTTGAAATTTGAGGCGCGTATATAACTAATCTTTCCACATGAAATGACGGATACAAATAAAACTAAAGTGGTTCTCGTTTGGTTTACAGGGGTACGATGTGCGACCTTTGAGAAAATACATTTTTTTTATAGATTCAAGTAGGGTATCATATGAAGGGGCTTTATTTCAGCATTCCTTAAAAGTTTATTTTGGAATTTTACACCTCACAATTTTTTGTATAATTTGGAATAATGACGTATTTTTCGTGTTTTCTTACCTTGATTAGCTCCGAACCTAACTGATCGAAAATTTTCTAACGTATTTGGAATGATAGAATAATTAGTAAGTTTTTAATAAAAAATATATAAATGTGTCGTATACTCATAACTAGATTTATTAAGGGGGTGGAAATGAGAAGGGGTAAAAACACTATTTAAAATGTGGTCAAGTGGGGTGTCATTTGTAAGAGCACTTAATTAAAAAAAAACAAAGCAATATTTTTAGAATTTTGCGATGCACGCAATTTTTAGATGTTTTTGAGTTATAGTCAAAAAAGTGCAAAATTCAGACCGTTCCCCCCATACGTTTCAACACTGATTGACATAAAAATTTGTAAAAATTCACAGAGATAGGAAATTTGGTAAATTTTGTACGAAAACTATAGCGAAGTCTCCAATAATTATATTTCTGTGTGTTTAGAGGACCGGGGTAGAGGGGGTAAAAAAAACTTTTTTTGACCCAAACGAATCATTTGAAAGAGCACCTAATATGAAATTCGTTGCAATTTTTTTTAGAATTTTGCGGTGCGCAGTTTTTGAGTTATTGTCGAAAAAGTGCAAAATTCAGACCGTTCAGATCGGAATATTGGTAAATTTTGAATCAAAATCATAGAGAAGACTCAAATAATTATATTTCTGTGTGTTTATGGAATTGGTGTGGGGAGGGTAAAAAATCCATTTTCGACCCAAATGAGTGGGGTGTCATATGAAAGAGCACTTAATTTAAGAAATATAACAATTTTTTTTAGAATTTTGCAATACGTTTCGACACTAATTGACAGAAAAATTTGTAAAATTTCACAGAGTTAGGAAATTTGGTAAGCTTTGTATGAAAACTATAGCGAAGTTTCTAATAACTATATTTCTGTGTGTTTAGGGGACCGCGAGTGGGGTATCATTTGAAAGAACACCTAATTTAAACTTCATTGCAATTTTTTTTTAGAATTTTCCGGTACCCAGTTTTTGAGTTATTGTCAAAAAAGTGCAAAATTCAGACCGTTACCTCCCCTCCCCCCCATTGACAGAAAAATTTTTAAAAATTCATAGACTTAGGAAATTCGGTAAATTTTGTATGAAAATTATAACGAAGTCTTAAATAATTATATTTCTATGTGTTTAGGGGACGGGGGTAGAGAGGATAAAAAAAACTTTTTTTGACCCAAGCGAATGGAAAGTCATTTGAAAGAACACTTAATATAAAAAAAATTGCAATTTTTTTTAAGAATTTTTGGGTGCACAGTTTTTGAGTTATGGACAAGAAAGTGCAAAACTCAGATCGTTCCGCCCCCTACGTTTCGACGATGATTGAAAGAAAATTTTTTAAATATTCACAGAGACAGGAATATTGGTAAATTTTGAATGAAAATCATAGCGAAGACTCAAATAATTATATTGCTGTGTGTTTATGGGATTGGTGTGGGGAGGGTAAAAAAAAAACATTTTCGACCCAAATGAGTGGGGGTCATATGAAAGAGCACTTAATTTAAGAAATATAACAATTTTTTTAGAATTTTGCAATGTACCGTTTTTGTGTTATTGAAAAAAAATATTTTTAGTATGTAGGTATAGCCTTTCCACCCCCCTAAATTTCAACACTTGATTGACCGTAAAAATAGTTAAATTTAATCCATTTACAAGCTGGTGTAATTGAATCTTTCTTAAGTTATCAAAAACATCTATGATAAGATTTAACCTGAATTAACATTTTTTTTGCCATTTTTGATCAATGTAGATTTGATTGTAATTTACTATTGACATTTACAATTTAACATTTATTTTGTAATGCGTCTATGGTCTGGAAATATAAGAACATTACAACACAACTTTTTGCCAATAATTTTTGATATTGTGTTCTTTTACATTCACGGAACCCTTGACGAGCGAATTTTATTCGCACTTGTCTGACTTTTTTATCTCTGTTTAGAAATTTATTACAAAACAAACTCGAAATATTAATACGTTGCCGGAAAATTATAACAAATCATAAATTAATATAACTTAGTGAAAAGATGATACACCCAGCAAACTACTCAAAAACCTCTCCATTTAGCGTTTCAGGAAAATATTACAAAATCAAAAATTCATATTTCTTTCAAAATTCCAAAAATATTCTAAAAATTAAAATAAAATCAAAAGTTTAAACTTTTTTTTAAAGTTCTAAAAACATTTCAAAAATTATTACAAAATCAAAGATTGAAACTGTTTTCAAAATTCTAAAATTATTGCAATTATAACAAAATCTAAAATTGAAACTTTTTCCAATATTCTTAAAAAATTGCAAAAATTATTACAAAATCAATAATACCATTTTTTTTCAAAATTCCAAAAATTTGGAAAAACTTAAATTTTTTCAAAATTTTAAAAATATTGAGAAAATTCAAGCTTTTCCAAAATTCTTAAAATATTCCAAAAATTATACCAAAATCAAAGCGAAATCTTTTTCAAAATTCCAAAAATTATAATAAAATCAAACATTTAAACTTTTTCAACATTCTAAAAATATTCCGAAATTTCTTACAAAATCAAAAATTGAAACTTTTTTCATAATTCTTAAAATATTGCAAAAATTATAAAATCAAAAATTGAAACTTTTTCAAAACTCTAAAAAAATAGCAAAAATTATAACAAAATCATAAAAACAAACTTTTTTAAAATTCCAAAAATATTTCAAAAATTCTAACAAAATCAATAATACAAATTTTTTTCATAACTCAAAAATATTACAAAATCAAAATTTAAAACTTCTTCCAAATCGAAAATTCAAAAAGCTTTTTCCAAAATTCTAAAAATATTTCAAAAATCTAAAACACAAACTTTCTTCAAAATTCCAAAAATTATAATAAAATCATAAAATTAAACTTTTTCAAAACTCTAAAAATATTCCGAAAATTCTTACAAAATCAAAAATACAAATTTTTTTCCAAATTCCAAAAATATTTTAAAATTTATAACAAAATAAAACATTTCCATGTCCAATTTCATGGTCGCTAACATTTCATGTCAAACAAATTATTAATTTCATTTTTTTCCAAACATATGAGTAAAAAAATGAAAATCATTCTTTATAGACACACTTGACAACATTTTTTTGACAAACTTATAATGCAATAACCTACTTTTTGGTCTCACATACCAATCCCGACCATCAAGATTTCTCCAATTTCAATGTTATTTCAATAGGAAAAAAGGCCTGCTTTGCGAACAATTTTGGAATTGTAAAAGTGCATTTTACGGTTTACTCGTACAAAAAAAATATTTATTTCATACATTTATATTCCTTAATTTAATTCATTCAATATACAACTATAATTACACTTTTAAAACATTCAATGATTCTTTAAATTCATTAGGTGTTTCGTCTAATATGTTTAAATAAAACAGAAAAACTTATTCGCAAAATCCATAAAATATATCAATGAATTGTTAAATATATAAAGCTTCAATCATTGAATATAAATTAAATGAATTCCTAAACGATATTCGATGGCTAAAATTCATTCAGTTACTTTATATGAACCAATGAATGTTTATCGTGCTATTACACACAACTTAAATTCAGTTGCTATCATCAACTTTTTAGATGATAGTATTTATTATTTTTGACTGTAGATGGCGAAAAAATCAAAAACTGCAAGAAAATCAAAATCACTTTACGGAGAAATAATAATTTTTAAACAACAATTTCTACAAAAATCATTAGTTATTTAGTATTAATATTATATTATATAACCGATTATATCTAAATTAGTGGTATATAAATTGTAAATAAATTATATTCTGTAAAAGTAAATTAAACGACAAAATGGTGACAACACATTATAGAGCAATTGTTGTAGCTTGTACAATAAGAAAATGCGCTAAGATTTGAAAAAAAAAAAATGTGAATCGAAAATATGTAAACAAAACGTAAAATTTTGACATTAAAATCTTGAAAATATGTATTTAATCATTTTATACCTAATATAATACAATTTTTATTATGATTTCAATATAAAAATCAATTAATGTGATAATCAGTTTTAAACCGGTTGAATGTGCAGATGAAATCATCTGACAATTTTCTAGCAGTTAATTAGTAAACCAAATAATTTTTCAAAAAGTCAGTTGCTATCAGCTAACTTTTCTTGCAGTTTTTATATCTATCTCGCACATGCTATCCCTCTTTTTCTCATACAAAATATTTTACATCAACTTTTCAGATTATGGTAACTGCAAAATTGATTATGGGAGCTATATTTAATTTGTGTGTAATAGCACCATTAGATGGATTTGTAAATATTTTTTTTCTGGGCATTTATAACAGCAACGGTAGAGCAACCCTTGAGTTCTTTACAAAGGGTTTAGACAAGGCTACGCTCTACAATGACGGAATCTAGAATTAGTGGATTCTCTATGTTAAGTGTATATAGGAAGATAATTTCGCATAATGAACAGTATTTTATAAATACATATAGTTATAAATAAGTTTGAAATGAAAAAAAGGAGAATAGTTCTTCTTTTTGAAGAAAATAATTGAAATATTAGAGTTCATTTATTAAATTTTTATTATCATCTTTAGTAAATACATACTTGAAGTATAAGAAAAAATGAATTGAATTAAAAAACTTTACAGGACAATAGAGACGAAAAAACTAAAAACTACGAAAAAAACATCGAAAATAATTGTTAAAAAGTGTGTTGTGTTGCACAGTGCTGGAACATAGGCACATAATAATGGATTTTTCCTCGTAAATATCAATAGTAATGTCGATTAAACATCGTTTTAAATCTTACCCACAAATAAAAATTGGTTAAATTTGAAAGAACACTATCAATACATACAGGGGCGTACAAGGAAAAAATTTTAGGGGGGGTCCAAAGATTTTTTTTTTATAAGAAGTGTTTTGTTATGGGAATTGCTATATGAGTCACAATCACACATAGATACCTTTTAACACCTAGGTTTCACCTGCGTTTCACAGACCTGCATTTTGAAGTGTTGACGCACGCTTTTTTTAAACTTTTGTGGATTGAACGTCCTCGAGACTATTGATTCGTGCAAAGAATTCCATTTATTCAATGTACGGACAAAGAAACCCCACCGAATTCTATCACTATAACAGTGAGTAATCGCAACAGTTTGACTTTTTGCACAAATCGATTGAGTATAAGTAAAACGGAAAAAAAAATATGTTTGAGTAATAATGGATCTGATTTCGTTCGAGCACTTCTGGATATTTTTATTTATAAAATACAACGAGATCAGCAACAATACGACGGTGTTGTAGGGAATCAAGATTTTGATGTTAAATTTCGATCACCCACAATTCACATAGCACGCTCTTGTACAGAGTCAGGAATAGCGAGGATAGAAACAGGTGTAGCGTCCCATACTTGACAACAATACTCCCTACGAGGACGAATATTGGACTTACAAATGCGGAGCAATTGATACGGAGTGAAATATTTTTTGCATCTATTGAATATTGAGGTGGCCAAGTTTTTTTGATGCGCAGTTTGCAATTGCCATTATATGATCGTTCCAGAGTAGGTTATTGGAAATTGTGACTCCAAATAAACGATTGATTTTAGATTTGCCTATTTGATCACAGACATACATACTATCTAAAATATCATTGGCGAACTCTTTGATCTGGAAACAATCAATAGCTTTGTTTTGGTGGAATTAAAATTGACTAAATTTTTGTCATCCCAATCGACTTTTTTCAGGTCCTCTTTTACATTTATGGCAGCGTTTCTCAGGGCAGGTTTTTAAAATAATAGAACGAATGTTGTCCAGACCGGAGGCTTCGTTGGTATTTACCCCCTCATAAGATTTTTTCGACAATTTTGGTTTTAAAATCAAGATTTTTCATACTAACTCCTGATGACTGGATTTTGCGTATTGTTGTTTTGTTTCCAAAAACGATCGAGTTCAAAGCAAAGCGTTTCGCGAACAATGTGGATTTTCTTTCTGTGTCAGTGACGATTAAACCACCATCAATAATAGGAGAAATAAAAGATTTGGAACCAGATTTTAAATGATTAATGGTGACTGTTAAAACTTCGTTTCTAAGGGCCAATCTGGCTGTCTTGGAAAACAAACATTATTATTGTCGTTTCATTATTGGTCAAACAAAATTTTTACTCTATTATTATTATTATATTATTATTTTATTTTATATATTTATTTTTACTCAGATAATACACCAACCTACCCAGGAGCTCTGGAAGGTTAGTTTATTAGCTGAGTGAAATAAATAATAAACATTCTTAGTGAAAGTGGTGAATTGTTTTTGACAAATGTTCTTTCGTTGGTACAATTAAAAGTATTAGAACCTTTAGGTGGGTCAGATCATAATTTGATTTCCACACATTTAAATTTTCTTAAACCTTTCTTAAGTTCTTAAAGCCGTTTAAGACTAATCCTGGTCTTATTTGGGATTATAAATCTGGAGATTGGCCGGGACTTAGAGATAGCTTTAATTCAAACATTTCTGGTTCTAATTTTTCAGAAATAATACATCTGGGTATAAGCAAGTTTATTCCAATTGATCGTTCCGAAGGCTGATCTATGCGTTTCGAGTAAATATAAAAAAGCATTAAAATTTAAAAAATGCTTTTCGAAAGTATCACCAAATAAAACTGATGAAAACCGAATAGAAAGAAATATACTATATGTAGAAAACTAATAGATGCAGAGAAAAATATTTTTATTACGGAAAAAGCTACTAATTTTGCTGAGCACCCAACGCACTTTTAAAAAACGCATTAGTGCAACCTAATTTGCAACCTAATCCAGTTCCTGTAGTTTCTATCAAAATGGGGCGGATCATTTTTCGTAAAAATATAATTTGGAAAATTCTTTTAAAAATTAATACTAATAAGGCATCTGGGCCAAATAGTATTCCTTCAGCTATTTTTACAACATTTGCTAAGAAATTAACATCAATCCTTACTAAAAATGTCTATTTGTCATATAGTCCAGTAACTTTATACATCACAGTATGCGTCAAATCCGGTAGTTCTGATTTTTTGCAGACTTGTTTATGATGTTGGCCTAATGAATAATCCAAGTTTGTGACCTCGAGCGCCGAACGCAACTTTGTCGAGAATCAAAAAAACCGCGAAAAAATCGTTATTTTTTCAAATTTTGGCGATTATAACCCTAAAGGACTAGTTTTTTGTTTATACTTTCTTAGGACAGTTTTAAAGTTGACTAAATTTGCTACAATATGATACTAGAACTGTCTCTGTAGACCCAATAGTTTCCGAAATTAAGCAGTTCAACGTTTATCATTTTTTTCGAAATTCGCAATTTTTTGCAATTCTGTCGTTCTGAATGAATTTTCGAGTGACTAAAATAATGTCTAAAATATTGCAAAATATTGCGAAATATTGCGAAGTTAAAAAAATGATAAACTTTTAAAGGCTCAATGTCGGAAACTATTGGGCCTACAAAGACAATTTTAGTATCATATTGTAGCAAATTTAGTGTACTTTTTTTCAAAAACTAGTCCTTTAGGGCCATAATCGCCAAATTTGAAAAAATAACGATTTTTTCGATTTTTGAGGCTTAATCTCGGAAGCTATTGGGTCTACAGAGACAGTTCTAGTATCATATTGTAGCAAATTTTGTCTACTTTAAAACCGTCCTATGAAAGTGTAAAGAAAAAACTAGTCCTTTAGGGTTACAATCGCCAAAATTTGAAAAAATAACGATTTTTTCGCGGGTTTTTCGATTTTTGACAAAGTTGCGTTCGGCGCTTGAGGTCACAAACTTGGATTATTCATTAGGCCAACATCATAAACAAGTCTGCAAAAAATCAGAACTACCGGATTTGACGCATACTACCTCATACTCTCAGGCGACAAAGTTACTGGACTAATATAAGAAGGAGATTTTTTTAAAAAATGAGTAGTGTACAGCCAGTTCCAAAAAAGGTGCCTAAACGGATCCAGCAAATTACAAACCCATATGAATCTTGTTGGTTGTTGCTAAAATATTTGAGAAGAACATTAATTTTAATTTGGGATTTTTGAAATCAATTAAACTCAATTAAGTAAAGAAGTAATTGGAATTTTTCAATTCAAGGGTATGGTATAAAGTTTCTCAGAAAAAACTCCACTTTTCCTTTTTCGCGTTTCGGATGGGATTCGAACCTACCCTCGTCAGTGCCCGGCTTGAATCCTTAGGCAGACACGCTATCGATTACGCCGTTGAGGCGATGACAATTTCGAAGTTGAAACTTCTTCATCACTTATTTATTTTACTTAAGTTGAATTTTTCCACTGTCATTAGACTCCATATTATGGAACTGTTTTTACATTATATGGGATTTTTCGCCTTAAATTTCTAGACAATACTTTGTGTGAATTCATAGAATGAGGAACATTTCTATTCTAATTAACATCCTAATTCACGATTGTATAGTCATTATTGATTGTTTCCAATCAATGTGAAATCAATGGCTGACACTTGCCAATTTTAATATTATGAGCTTCTTAAGTCGTCAAAAGTAATTAAAGAAAGACAATGAAAGATTGTTTTGCTTATGAGAGCACTCCTCATACTTCTCATGAAACGAATCTATATCTCAACGGTAGCGCTTCATAACACTAAGTAAAGCTTCCTCAACACGAGCAAATTTAAAGCTTGCTGATTTTCTAGGTTATCAACGCCTAATCCGTTTTCATAAAAGTTTGATTTTTGAAGAAAAACTAATCTTGAAGAGAAAGAATCTGTTAGACTTCTAGTAGTTAAGGTTGAAAATAATAAGAAGTGGAATTCTCATATTTTTAACTTGGCTAAGAACGTTGTTCTATTTAATATTTTTGCGTCGTTGTCGTAAGGATTTTAATAGCAAATATCTTCTTTTAATATATAAGTTATTTAATCGTCCCTGCATGAAATAATGTTCTCACATAGGGAATGCAGCATACATAATTAGTTCGAAGTGTCTTGATACTCCACTGCAACAGAGAGCTGTTAAATTGATTGGCAATTCAAATTTTACTTTCTGTATTGCTTGTATGTCGCTGATTTGACGGTATTTTATAAATACATTATAGATGAATGAGCGTATGTCTGGATCAAATCGATTTTGCCTGAGCCTGCGAACTTCATACTTTACACCAGAGCATCAATAGCAGACCATCTTTTTACTGTTCGAGTGACAACATTTAGAACTGTCACTTTTCAAAGTGATTTTTTTACGGAGTTTGGCATCTCTGAAACGCCTTACTGGCGTGGATCTTCCCTGACATTTTTAACCCTTGAAACTTTAAAATTAGCGTTAAAAAGTTCTCCAAAAAATTGATCAATTCTTCTAACAAACCTTAGTTTCGTTCTTAGCATCGTATCTTCTGATACTGATACTTCAGAGACGTTAATATTTAATTTATTATGGTTACACTAAACAATTTCTAACTTTAAATAAAAAATATGCTGAAAAATAATCGGCTTCGGAGGGGTCCAGACCCCAGTTTCCCAAAATATTTTTCTTTTTTTTTCACTTCTCACTTCTAAAAAAATTCTAAAAATTCAATCAAAAACACTAATCCAATTTTTTTTATGTGGCAATGTTCATTGTTTTTTTATGATGGCGTGAATGAATAGGGCTCGCAGAATCTCGAAGGTTTTGCAAAATCTCATAAACTGTTAATCCAATTAACCGTTAGTAAAACCCAATATGATTGATTAATTGAAAAAAAAACTCTATAGTCTATATTATACAGGGTGAGCTTTTTAAAAAATGCCAGGCTTTTATCTGGAGAACCATGCTAGATGGGACAAAATAACCCAAGGTGATATTTGTTAAGGGTCGAGGGGGACGTCTAATGGTAATATTGAATGACCTTGAAACTCATAAGTATTGGCGATATATGCTAAAGTAAGGTTTTTTTTAATTAGAACCCATATATTTAAGGGTCTTTTTTAATTAAGTAAATCAAACAACACACTTTTTGCTTACAAAGTTTTTTTGTAAAGTGTACGATTTTGTAGATATGATGAAAATTGATTTGCACTAAAGCAAACGTGTCTTCGCTAAGTTCTTCAGTAAAAAAATAAAATTTCAATAAACAACGAAAATCAATTTCACGCAGTAGACCACGATGCAATAATATTTAAATTAATGAATGATTTTCATTGTTTTTTTTTTAATTTACCGAAATTTTATTTTTTTTCTGAAGACCTTAACCAAGACACGTTTGCTTTAGTGCAAATCAATGTTAATCATATCTACTAAATCGTACACTTTACAAAAAAAAATTGTAAGCAAAAAGTGTGTAGTTTGATTTACTTAATTAAAAAAGACCTTAAATGCATAGGTTCTAATTTAAAAAAACCCTACTTTGGCATATAATTCCAATACTTATGAGTTTCAAGGTCATTCAGTATTATCACTAGACATCCCCCTCGACCCTTAACAAATATCCCCTTGGGTTATTTTGTCCCATCTAGCATCGTTCTCAAGATAAAAGCCTGGGATTTTTTAAAAACTCACCCTGTATAATCTCAACTCACTCATAAATATTAATAAAAGCACAATTTTTTTAAAAATTATTTAGAAAAAAGGTTGATTTATTCAAATAAACAATGTTCTAAAATAAATGTACTAAAATTTAGCAACGATTGGGACGCAGTATTAAATTCAATTTAGCAAGCAGTTGAAGTCCAAGATTAAATTAGAACTAGATAACTTTTTTGTTTGAGCGAAGACATCAACTGTCTTCAAAAGTGTACTAAACTAAATTGGTCCAAGTTTTATTATTATACATTGAAATTTCTTATTTAACTTTTAGTTCGATCAATTTAAAATTTTGTAGGCACTACTTTACAGTACACACTTAAAATTCAATTGCAGCTATACCTACTCACCATCTATTCTCATTCGATGACACTAGCTAGTGTACCACATTTTATATATAAGCACGAACAATAAATTGAATTTTCTACTTACAGTATCAGATAGTGTATATAGTGTTTTACTTTATATACGTATTTACACTGTTTAATTTTGAACCGAACTACTATAGTTAAGCTATTAAAACCATGGTGGCACTTAAATACGATAAAATATTTCTAAGTGGAGAAGAAAGACAAGTGATTAAGTGAATATAGCATTTTAATATGAATATCAAATTACACTATCAATATTTACTTGAATCAAAACGATTTAATGCTCATTTATCAGTAAGCACATCGAAAATTAATATGTTTGATAAACATAGTTGTGATCACATTTCATCATTCAATTAAATTTATAAATTATTTTGTTATATTTCAATCAACAATTCCTCCTTTTTTTGTGAATTTTATTTGAATTGATATTTGGAGTTTTTAAAACAAAATTGGTAATAAATGGAGATATTTTGTTTATTTTAATTTAGTTTCTTATTGTGAGAAGAATCATTAATTTAATAGGAGTAATTAACGAAATTATATTGAATTGCATCTCTCAATATTATTTACTTATTGTGGAATTGAACAGCAATGGAATGGGAGATATTTAGACTTAAGTTTTTAGTTTATGATGAATAGGGTGACCATTTTTTTTCTAAGTAAAATCAGTACAAAATTTTAAGAGTTAAAATATGTAGCATCCTTAGTCTCCCCTATGACTCTTCTAAGCCGAATGGTAAAGTGTGAACGAAGTAGACAAATCTGTTTTAATTTTTTTAATTAGTTTTAAGAAAATTTTGTTGAAACCAACACCAGAATTTTATGACATACAATTTTCCGCCACGATTGCTTGGGAAACACAGGGTTAGAATTTTGATCTTTTTTCCGTGGGTAACTCCACCTTTTAAAAATAAAAGTATTTTTTCTATGATAGCAAATGAAATATCTATTATCTCAAGCCTGCTTGAAATAGCATATTTTCCTACAAGAGATGAAAACATTGTTTTTTCGTAAGTAAACAGTTGTACACGAGACGCGCTAGCGGCGAGTGAGACATGTTTACGAACGAAAAACGTTTTTATCTCGCGTAGGAAATGCAATTTTTTCTATGATAGTATATTTTTAATCGATATTTACTATAAATTATAAAATTAAAAATTGACAAAATTACATTAAAAATTCATATTCTATTTTTTTATGGTTGCGTTGTTTAAAAAACTTTGTAAAATTATATGAGCAACCATAGCAACTGCAATTTGTTATTCTTTTTACACTATATAGTTGTAAAAGAACCCATTTTCACAGGTCATTAAGCGTGATGAAAATAGACTTTTCAATTGTTATCATAGAAAAAATTGTATTTCCTACGCGAGAAACATTTTACGTTCGTGAAATTGCCCCACTCGACGCTAACACGTCTCGTGAATAAATTTTCACTCACGAAAAAGCAGCGTTTTCATCTCTTGTAGCAAAATGTACTATTTTTCAAATAATTTTTATTACAAGTTTATACCAAACGATGATACGTATTGTTTTATTTCCTTATTTAAATTGAAGCTTAAAGTAAAATTCAACAATTTTCTTAAAAATCAGTACTTTCAGTACATAATTTTAAAAATCAGTAAAAATCAGTACCGCGTATGTCTATCAGTACAGAAGCTAGAAAATCAGTACTGTACTGATAAAATCAGTACGAATGGTCACTCTAATGATGAAGGTTTTATGAAAAATTTCTGAATGTCAAATTAATGGAGAAAATTAGGACGATGAAGGTTTGCATGGCACATGATAGATGTTTCAAAGGTGCAATCTATCAAACATACCGTTTGTTGGCTTTGCGATTTTTAGGAGTTTTGGGAGATTGGGAGACTTTAGAAGGTTCTAGAAACAATTCAGATTCAAATTACCCAGCTTACCCATTATAGATAACAGTGTTAACTCCATTGTTTTGGCAGTAATACCACTTCTTCCTTCGACCAATTGTCTATGGCCATCGAGGGTATCTATGCGTTAAAATGATCCAATACCGATAATTTTCTTTCGGCAAACCACTGAAAAATTGGAGGAAAGCTGCCTAAAAGTTCTTTAACATCAAGGACAAGTTTAAATCCAATTATATGGACATTTTTGTTAAAACTGGGGTCACTTAGTTTCTGAAAATGAGCCAAGATTTGCTTTAAGAATTCTCGGCATATATGAACAGTATGTACCTGTGGATGCGTCACTGAATTAATTTATCGACTTCTTTATATATGAAGTATTTCTTGGAGTTCTGAATCATTACTTTGTTTATCAGCTATTGCTGCATAATCATAGGGTCCTGAGAATTGGAACTCTTATTATTCTAGAAAAAGAATCGACTATGACGTTATCTTAGTCTGTGACGTGGCTAAAAGTCATAGTAAATCGAGTGGATATTGATTTGTGCGCTGTCCAGCTTTGAAAAAAAAACTTTGCGTTTTCCAAATATCTTGGACGTTTTGTTGCACGACGCCAATTATGACAATATCTGAATCGTCCATCATTATTGCGAACAAGCATTTAAAACGACTGACCAGTCAATACGCCATTTGTTATTTTAAGTGCTAACCCTTTAAGTATTCTGTGACGAATGAATGCTCGTGCGCAACGTTTAAAATGAATTCCCATGCTAAACCTTGACCGTTCTTTCATCGTTTTGAACAGTGGATATCATAAAATAGCACCAAATTTTGTAAAAGTTGTCTGAATTGCAGAGCCACTGACTTTGTGTTCTAAAAAATGGATTTCATTTTGAGTGTAGATGTAGACAAGACGTTCGACGATTAGTTGGAAATGAACAAAGTACTGTTCTTCATCTTTTACTGCAATGCATATATCGTCGAGATACAAATCCAAAGTCGAGACCACGTATAAAACAATAAATAAAGAAATCGTTGAACAACATAGTATAGCTATGGAGCCTTGTGACGTTGTTTAGCGCACTATAGTTCCCACAAGGACGCTGGTAACCATTCTTCTTTTTGGCGAAGTGCAGTGTGCTTGACCATGGATTTTGGGCTTAAAGCAGTGAAAAAAGCCTTAATTCAGCATGAATTCGAATTCGTTTTTTTGAGTTTCTCGATAGCATTCCTTCAAAACCTTTCAAACTTTGAAATAAACGCCGATAAATATTAAAACATTGGCAAGTATACAAAAGAAAAAAATTATAATAATAATGCATTTAATTCTTATATACAATTACTTATTAACATAGGCTTTCCCTAACTAATTTCTTCTCGGGTGTGTTCACAACAAATATGCAATGCAACTCCTCCCAAACAGTATAATCCTTAGTATTTCGAACTTATTGCAATTATTAAATGTGTAAATTGATAATTGTTTAATTTTAATTTTGTTTGTCTTATTTATTCTTTTTTTTTTATTTTTGTCTTGCCGCAATATCCATTGCACATTTTTATTGAACTATTCAATGTATGCTTTGAGAAGATTTCTTGTCTTATTTACATTGCATGAAAATAAATATATAAGAAAAACGTTGAAGAAATCGAAGGACAATTAGATTTTGTTAGGTAGCAGTGGCTGAGATCACAACACAAGGCAAGGACGACATTCTTAAAGCAAAATAGGTTCGATACACTCGAATACACTCTGATTCTCGAAACATTTGGAGATTCTGGATGAAGCAAAAAGGAGGGCTATGTGATTGACGGCGATGTATGTATATGTATGTTCATCTGTTCCCTCATAACTTCTAAACTATTTATCACAATTCGATACATTTGAGTCTTGGTCTGTTCTCTAGACTAGAGAACAAAATGTCATGAACTAAAATAAAAATTAAATTTATTGACGTCGTGTTGGGTATCAAATGAAAGGGTTGGGTTGGGTATCATTTGAAATATGCTTAATTAGCATATTTCAAAATTATATATATTGTTAGCTGTTGCTCTCGATTTTGCTTGCATGCCCACGATAAATGGAAATAAATAATTTTTGAATTTACGTCTCATCTGTGAGCCAAATATATTTTTTCTCCAAAGCTTCTCCAACTACTTATATAATCAAAGCCCCAAAATAATATAAATTAAAGAGGTAAGTTCAAAAAATAAAACCCGAATACTGAAAAATCACGCTCCAAACAAGCAAATATTCCTATATCCTAAATTGTGTACATTATAGCTACGGTGACCATTTTTTGGAAAGGAAAATACAGGACATTAATTAACTAAAATATTATGCTAAAAAAATAAAGGCCCTCTGCTACCTAGTACCTACCTCAAATAAAAGTGTGTTGAAAAAATGTTTAAAAAAAGCCCACGCCGATTTCATGTGGTGATTACCACATATTTTATACTTCGTGAGGCGCCTGTCCTTGACGAGTCCGAAAACTTTTGTTCTGCCATTTTTCTCGATTCAGCCGCTTTTTCGTTCGGCAAGCACCGAAAAATGCCGATTGCCCGGGCTCTTGTAATTTTTTTCACTATGGGAATTGAAAATTTATTTTATAACATGAGGGTAACCTTGTCCGACAAAATTTGTCTGCTTTTGTCTAGTCCGACAGCCCAAACATACCAAAATGTCAGTTGTCGGACAATGGAAGACTAATTACCCTCGTGTTCTAAAGCAAATTTCCAACCTCAACAGTTAAAAAAAATTGTGGTAGCAAATTTACAAGATTGCGGTCAATCGGCATTTTTCGGAGCTTGCCGAACGAAACATCGGACGATTTGAGAAAAATGGCAGAACAAAAGTTTTCGGACTCGTCAAGGACTACACGAAGTATAAAATTTGTGGTAATCATCACATGAAATCGGCGTGGGCCCAGGGACTGATAACAAACGTCTTCTTGACTAGAATATTAAAATTAAATACTAAATTTTATTTTATTTTATTTTATTCAAAGAAGTACCCAATTTTTTTGCTCGCTAAAGTAGTTTTCTAGTGTTTATCGGTTGTAATGGCTGGTCGGCAGACAGACAAACATTTGTTTTTGCTGTGTGAGAATCGTTAGGACCTAAAACGTTGAAAAATGCCAAAAAGTGGGGCTATGATTTTGACATTTGGCTCGATATTGTAATACTCAGGAAATTAAGACAAATTTTAGGGAAATTTAGAGAAATTATTATTTTAAATGCATATTCGTGTAAAGTTTATGCAAAAAAGAGGACATTTGCATATCAAACTAAGAAATAAGGGACATTGTACTGTCCTGTATTTGCAAAAAAATCTCAAGGGACAGCATAGCAAAAAACAGGACAGTTCTGTAAAATACAGGACGGATGGTCACCGTAATTATAGCAATTACATAACAATACATAACATTAAATATTTAGTGTCTACTAAATAAACAACTTAAACACATAATTTGTTTTAATATATTTAATATACATATTCATTGTGTTGTTCAGAGGATAGTCGTGGTCATATTCCGCCTACCCTAGCAATGCAATGTATTCTAAGTAGTAGGCGCTCATAAACTATAAAATAAAGCGCGTCACGTTATACATCTAGAGGGCACCCTATAACCATATTTATGAAGTGACATACGACCACGGCTATCACAACATTATCGAAAGCTTCTGAGCATCACAAATAAATTATGTGTAAGTTGTTTACTTAATAGACAATAAATATTGAGTAGTTTGAACATAACAATTTGAGATGCGAATTTATTTTCTTGTTTCATACCCTTTAGAGCGTGATTTTTTAGCAAGCCGGTTATAGCTTTTTAACTATTTTTTTTTTTAAATCACACATGTCGGTGAGGTGGTTTAATGTGTGCGTTCCAAAATGCTAAACACATACAAAATCCCAATGCTGAACACGTACAAAATAGATGCTCCTGCAGAAATCATTGACGAATTCAAACCATGCTTTTTTGCGTACTTTCAAAGAATGACCAGTAAGGAGTAAGGACTCCTACCAATAAACCAATTAAACTGCTGTGACAATCACGCGTACTCCTGCTATTGGCATATTAGATAACGTAGGCTTTCTCATACCACTTGCAAAAGCAGTAGGATATCATTATAGTTAAGGTATAACCTATTCAATCAACAAAAGCCCCCTCAATCTTAGTTCTGAACCCAGAATGCCTTGACCCCCGCTTTTGATTTCGAATAAATATTTCGTTTTTCGCAAATGACCTTTTAAGGTTTAGTATGTGACTTTATAACGGATATTAATACGTAATTTTGCTTAATGTTTACAAAATATTTTAAAACATTAAAACTTACGTCTACACAAGTACTGTATCACTTCAATATCTAATTCTCATTTTCTTTTCATTTTACCTAAACATAATAGTTCTGTTTATACAAGTGAGCATAAACCGATAAAACTTAATAATTTTGTTTATTTATTTTAAAATTAATGACATTCTGTTAGATATTTTTTTGACATTTTTAATGATTTTCGGTCGATGCAAATGCAATTAAATTAAACATAAGTTTTAGAAAATAAACAAAGTTTCCTGTCTTTTTGCCTTTTATAATAAACAAGTGGATATATCTATAACATCTATATATTATAATTCAACAGTGTTAATATTATGATAATTATACAAAATTATTGTATTATGATTTATGCAGCTTAGAAATAAAACCA
Organism: Diogma glabrata; assembly: GCA_963693315.1. Lineage (NCBI taxonomy): Eukaryota > Metazoa > Arthropoda > Insecta > Diptera > Cylindrotomidae > Diogma > Diogma glabrata. Next base: position 119,449 of record CAVNZG010001013.1, read on the forward strand.
ATCTATGATAATAAAGAAAGTTTATTCAACAAGCATCTATTCATATTCTATGACATTAAAATTTAAAAACTTTTTAAAATTAATCACTCTCTCTTTTTCTCTGAATTGAAAAGGTTGAAAAAATAAGGACATTGGAATTTAAGGACCTAGGTCTTTCTTCAATAAACAGTCATCTCCCGATTTGGCAAACAAATTTCAGATTTTACACCACAACCCAAGCAGTGATTGCCAGACTTTGGAATACTGCCAAGCACTGGCCCAATAATGTTTAACGGAACTTGGATTTTGTTATTGGTCAAGTACTATAGAACCACTCATCCGCCGATCTATGGTTAACAGAAACTAGCCAGTATATAATCACCTTTGAATGGCTGAGCACTGGCCCATGACTGATGAAGAGTTTTCGTTACTGTTACTGAGCCTTTACTGGAGCCATGAATTGGCCGATCTATGGTTTTTATAGAAAATAGTCAATACACTTTACTTTAAATGGCCGAGCAATGGCCCGTTAATCGTTAACATTAATTGGCAAATTGCTATTGGGCGAGTACTGCAACCATGCATTGGTTGATCTATATCTGTGATTCACTATAGAGTAATATCCATTTTAAAAATATATATTTTGAAAAATGTCACTTATAGTTTAGTTATCGCTTTTCAGGTGAAAGACTATGATAATAATGTTAAGGTACTTATACGTAAGTTTAAAATTTGTTTACTTAAGTCATTTTTATTTTATTTCAATTATTTTGTATTTAATTTATTTTAAATTTTCATTTGATAATATTTTTGATTTTTGAAGTGAAAACTTCTTTAGCCGCGTTGTAAAATTTTGTATGGAGTAAAATCTATATATTCGCATTATCAATTTTTAAATCAGCAAAATATTTTTAAATATGAAACACATCCATCATTTCTTAACGTTTCAAATTGCGATGTGGATATCGTGCTCGACTGATGTTCTGTAGATCGTGAGTTCAATTCCTGGACTGTTACATTTTTTTATCGTTTTTTTTTTAATTTCTATTAAATACCATTAAAATTATTATTTTTTTTTTTCATGAATTCATAAAAATAATAAAAATCTCTTTTTACGGATTTTAAAAAATTGATCTATAAAGGTCGTTCTCCATTAGTCTTTCGTCTTTTTTATTTTGTGAAATACAAGATATGAAAATCATATAAGTGCGAAAGGAAAAAAGATGAAGACTTTTTATTTATTCCGTGTCTTTTTTTTACCTTCCATGACTTTTTTTTTTAAAAAAGTATTATACTATAAAAAAGTGTTCTAGTATAAAAAAAGTCTATAGAGCAAGACTTTTTTATGGAAAAAAGCGAAAAAATATATTTAAAATTATCTAGCAGTCTATGTTGGATACGACATTGTTAAAAATAAATAATAAAATTAGATGTTTATTAAAAATAATGGTGAAATGTCACAATTCCAATCCTATAATAAATTTTTTCCATGAAAAATTGTGATAATCGTCTTACTCTCTCTTTAGAAAATTAATCATGGTTTCCCGTTCTATTTTGGCTAGAAAAAAAGATGAAAAATGCTAATGGAGAGTCAGCTTAATGCAGTTTTTTAAAGTTATATTGCTACTGTCTTTTGCAATTTGCATTCTAGTCATCATGCTAAATAAATATTGAACGTAGGAAAGATAGTTTAACCTGAAACAATTACATTTGTATATCAAAATTGTTGGTTTAAAATTGTATGTAATACATGTTTCTAAAATTAAGTGAAGACTTAATACTTGTAGCTTGATACTTGATAACATCGATTATATCGATTTAAAGCTCACAATTACGAGACGGAAACCGCATAAATTCTATACAAAGAAGCATAGCTTATGTATGATTAAACATGGATGGCAATCATGATAAATAAACTAATTAAAATGGTGACACTTAGCCGATAGTGATTTGCAAACGGCAACAATGCGCATTAATACCAATTAATTTACTTAGCTTTCCGCAGGAAGATTTGTAGAATTTAAAATTGTTGATCTATGAGTGTGACAACCACGCGTACTTTAGTCCTTGCTATTGGCATATGAGTTATCTTGTGATATCGTATACTACTGGCAATAGCAGTGCAATCTCATATTAGCCAAAGTGATATCTTAGGGGTGCTGGCGGATGAAGTATTTTCAATCAACTATACCATCCCTTACTCAAAGTTATGGAATATTCTTTGATGATACGCTATTTTTTTAAAAATAAAATGTGATTGTTAGTTGAAATTACATGGTATGTCACAACAACACATAAAAAACTTTTAAGAACAAGGTCCCACAACAACATGCTTTCTAAGGTGTTGATAGACGCAAATTTTTCTGTGATATATTTTGATTATTTTAAATATAAAAATGTATATAATAGTTGCTTGGAATGCTGATAGATGTGAAACCCAGAATAATTTTAATGATTTTAATTTAAACATTCTGAAATTTTAATTTGCAATGCTACAGTAATTGGAAGACAGACAAAAAACACAGCTATTTCACAAATTTAAGTTTTCACTTCTGTCGGCAGTCCTTAACACTGCCTTATTTTTTTTTTAACCACAGTCATGGTTGTCAGTGCTCGACCATTGCTGCAATACTAGTCATTATTATAGGTCTGTTACTGGGATAGCTGTACAATCTTGGTTGAACCATTGCTCATTTTTTCTCTGGCTCATGAATGGCAGTCGTTTATTGTCCATAGTTATCATCCACTAAAATTATGTTAATAGCCGAGTCATATTTGCCAGTACATATGACTCATGGTTGACAGTACTCGGCCATTGTTGAACTGCTGGTCGCTTGTAATTTTCCATTACTGGACCAGTTGTACTATTGTATACAACATCGCCGCACTGTTGCTGATCTTGTTGCTTTTCTTGTTCTGTCTGTTGGTGTTGTTCTGTCGTCAACCTCAGTTGGTGTTTTTGAAAAACAATTAAAACATAGTTTGAAAAATTATATTATAACTTAGTGTAAAGTTGGGGCCACACCTGCGTGTTATTGCAATAATTAACGCGATAATTGAAAATAAACGCAAGTGTAGTCACAATTTATCGCATTTATATTTTATATGTTAGCGCGATAATTTTATGGCCATAATTTTAGCGCTTTAATTTTATTATGTTAATTTTAGCGGCATAATTTTAACCCGATAATTTTAGTGTGATGATTGATTAACGCGCTAATTTAGACGATAGCTCCAATGCCGATAAATTAAAGTTGGCGTGATAACTATTGTGAATGTTTTGCAAATAAATGGTATTTTAAGCGACTGTTGAATAAAAATTAACCTTGTGGGAGCATTGTGTCTTTTTGTACCATATTGTTGATGATCTCGTAAACAACAGCTCCTACGGACCTATATATGTAGTTTGTAATGAGAATAAAACGTCCTTGCCCAAACGAGATGGTGAATTTTTACACCGCACAGGTCTTTTATAATTTTATGTATGTGCTTTTTTAATGTTTTTCACACCCTTTAGTTCTAATACTAACGAAAGTCCATCTCCACTTGGGTGTAATTTTAAAAAGAACTAGAACAATATTTTATGTAATTTTGTACCTCACATCTTTTGAGAAATGGCCAAATGTTAGTTTTTAACCATGTAAGTATGTCCCTCCCGGTGGCGGGCATGGTTAACATGGTTAAAAACAAAATTAATTCCGAACTGAATTAGTTGAAAATTTTGTCTATCACAGAAAATGTTGTCAGTTTTAAATCAAAATTACAGCCATGGATCAAATGCGTATAGATTTTGGTTTGACTTTGGAGGAAGAGTTAAATAAATTGTTGACGTGTAAATTAATATATTCAATATCAAATTAGGAGTAACGTGAGTAATGCAGTTTATGAAAAGAGAATACCCTTCAGAAATTTGTTAGGGCTCAAATAGAGTCTTGATCAGGTTTACCCTAGTTCGTTTGCGCCGTTTAAGTATTGAGCCTGATCATGAGTGTTACGCTTTTGCCCTATCAAGCCTTGATTGGAATAGTCTGATCAGACCCTCAAGTTCTCCATTTGCAATTAAATAGGGCAAACCCTAGTAAGGTACATCTCTTCAGGCTCTGATCACATTGTCCAACTACCGTCTTCCCCCGAAAACAACGCCTAGGCGTTGTGTTCGAGGGTGAGCAATTTATAAATTCTCCTTAAAAGTGATATAATTATTCGAATAGAACGCTGTCTCAAATAGAACGCTATCTCGAATAGAACGCCACTTTTCGAAGTATGCGATTTTTTAAAAAATTTATATTCAATTAAAACTTTTGTTGTAAATAAAACATAAGTTAGTAGTTCAGGTAGCATGTATATAGTTATATGATTTTGTATGTATTGTACATTGCCATTTTATTCTGCTGTATCCAGTTTGAAACCGAAAAATTTATTAAACTTTAATAGAGTAACAGACTTTGTGCCGTTGTTATTAGCCACTTTCCAAACGAATGAATTTCTGAAGTAATTGATTGTAGCCAATTGGTCTTATATTCAGTAAATCATAAGAAATAGAGCCAAAACAACAGAAAAAGCAATTTTTTGACATTCGAAAAATACATACCTAAAATCGAAAATTTAAACCAATCAAAAACTTAGATTTAAATATTTATTATTTCGGTTTGACCACAAACCGAAAAATAACAATATATGGATATTAGACCGACCCATTTTTGTATGGAAATGTAAAATGTTGATTTTTTCGTTACGCTCAGGCATAATTTGTTTATTGGTTAATACTGAAAATCCACATAAAAAGTTGGGTCGATTGGAGCTCTTGGAGGCTAGCGTTTTTACATATAGTAAAACAAGATCCGAGATTTTTCGCCTATACTTATATCTCAAAAACGCTTAATGATATGAAAACAAAGATAAAACAAGCTCACCTTATTTTGTAATTGCCTAACTTTCTTAGTACAAACCTTTTTTATCAAAATTACAACAAAAAAGTTTTAATGGAACTTTCTAAATTTGGGATCAATGTTTCGAAAAGGCCTCATTGCTTCCAGTGACATTTAAAAAAAAAAACTGCCAAACAAAATATTTATATTTTTACCAAAATAACATTTATTTAGAACACACTTATAACTTTTATTCAAAAATAAAAATTTTCAATCGAACATGCAAACATTCAGTGTTGTTTGAAAAGCAATAAAAAAACAATACATTTTGTGAAAAAAAACTAATTTCACAATATATATTGTTAAAATATGGAGGGGCTGAAATCTCACAGCTCTGAGATATCAAGACTTCAGTCTGGGTTAAGGATTTGTATATAGTTTTCGGCAAAATACTTTTATGAGGACATGGTGTTTAGTTTTGGGCAGCGATGTATATCAAACATAACTCTTTGTTAAAGTACAAGTATTTTTTATCTCTGTTTAAAAAGTTATTACAAAACTAACACGAAACATCAATAAGTTGCCGGAAAATTATAATCAAACTTCCAAAAATATTGTTAAATTAAATAAAATCAAACTTTTTCACCCAAAAATATTCCAAAAATTAGAATAAAATCAAATATTTAAATATTTTCTAAATTCCAATAATATTTAAAAAATTCTTAAAAAATCAAACTTTTTCCAAAATTCTAAAAATATTGCAAAAATTATTACAAAATCAAAAATTTAAAAATTTTTTCAAAATTCCAAAAATTATAATAAAATCAAAAATTTAAAATTTTTCAAAGTTCTAAATATATTCCAAAAATTCTTACAAAATCAAATATTAAAACTTTTGCCGAAATTCTAAAAATATTGCAAAAATTATTACAAAATCATAAATACAAACTTTTTCAAAATTCCAAAAATATTTAAAAAACTATAACAAATTCCAAAATTTCCATGCCCAATTTTTTTCAATTACATTTACGTCATAAAAACAGCTACATTTTTTTTCCCAAAAAATTGGCTAAAAAATTAAATGAAATCATTTTTTGACACAATTGACATTATTTTTTGACAAACTTATAATGCCATAATTCTCTATAATAATAATAAAATATCATGTCATACCGAACTATTAATTTAATTTTTTTCTAAGAAAATAGGGTAAAAAATAAATAAAAACCTTTCTTTTGACACACTTGACAACATTTTTTGACAAACTTATAATGCCATAATTCTCAATAATCATAATAAAATTTCATTTCAAACAAACAATGTTATTTTTTTTCCAAAAATTAGGTAAAAAACTAAATAAAAATCTTTTGACACACTTGACAACATTTTTTTGACAAACTTATAATGCCATAATTCTCAATAATAATAATAAAACTTCATTTCAAACAAACAATAAATTTTATTTTTTTTCCAAAAAATTGGGTAAAAAAATAAATAAAAATCTTTCTTTTGACACACTTGACAACATTTTTTTGACAAACTTATAATGCAATAATCTAGATTTTGGTCTCACATACTAATCCCGACCATCAAGATTTCTCTAAATTCAATGTTCCTACTCGTAATCACTTAAAATGAACGTTTTTTAAGCAAAAAATATGCAAATTTCCTTGTTTTGACACACTTGACGATTTTTTTGACACACTTCCGGTACAGTTATCAAACACAACGTCCTTTCGACTCTTCCCATTGAGTAAACCTATTTTTAGAAATTTTGAAATCCGTCCAGCGGTTTTCTAGATTTCGTCGGTTGTGACGGCCGGACGGACGGACGGCCGGACGGACGGCCGACAGACAGACACACATTTTTTTTTTTTGCTTTTTTAGAATCAGTAGGTCCTAAAACGTCGAGAAATGCCAAAAAAAGTGGGGGTCAGAATTTCACTTTGAGCTCATGAATGTAATACTTAGGTCATTCAGACCGAAGTAATAATTAAAATAAAATAAAATTATTAATATGACGCTGCGTTATAATTATAACGTTTTGATTTTACGTTTGTAGTGTATACTTTTTGTCATAGTATGAGTAAAACTCAAAAATAACTGAAAATAAAACTAGTGCTTCAAAAGGGGAAAAAATGCACAACTAGTTCAGAACTATTACTTCAATGAATTATTTGTGATATTACATCACTCCGATGGAAATAATGCCATCATGAATAATAAGACTGAATCTAACAAAATATGGTGTGCAATTTATGAAATTTTTTTGCTATCCACAAAATTGTCGATCGACTTAGTTTCGTCGAACCGATAAGAACTTTTTATTACACTTTAAAAAAGTATATCATTCTCATCAGGGCCGACTAGATACACTACCAAAAAAATTTTTTTTTTTTTTTTTTTTTTTTTTTTTACTAGTTCAGAACTAGTTTTTTATTTTGCTTCAATTGAACATGATTTGGAGGGCAAATAATTTTTTGTATTGAGAAAAAAAAGAACTAGTTAATATTTGCAGAGTCACTTAGGAAAAACAATTATTATGGCCAGTGTCAGAATATGAGTATCAATCGATGCATTCCTGACAGTGTAGTTTATCGAGAAAATTTTTTGAAAGTCGAACTTCTACGGTTTTTTGTTAATTCATTAGTGTTCTCAAAATATGGATGCAAAAACTAATTTTTTAAGAAGTAGTTCAAAAAATTTTAGTTATAAACTGTTAGAAGGTCTCGAAATTTGCATTTACCTGTAGAGAACGTTATTTAATAATTTACTAAAATGTAAATATCTTGATTAACTTAACCAAATTTTGTGATTTTATACTTGTTTAAAAGGTATTGAGCTAAGTAATTTTAGCAAATTAATTTTGCACGTTTCAAATTTAGAAGCACACTAAGGTGACCTAAAAATTAAATATAATATTTTAAAATAGGCAAATAGGCATTCTAGTACTTCTAGAATTGACCGAGGTTTGAGTAACAATATAAAAACAGCAATGGAAAAAAAGTTACAATTTCATAATCAAACCAACATGACATCTAGGAAAGCAAATATTTTCAAACTAGTGCCGAATAAAATATATTTAAATTTTTTCGTGTCTGACAAATCCTAGAAGTAGTCTTCAAAAAATTCCAAAATTTCTGTTTGAAAACCCAGACTCTTGGACAGCAAATGAATAATATTTGAGCATTTGACAGCAAATTAAAGGAATTGTGATCGTAAATGACGTTGCAGAACGGGGAGTAAAGTTAATGACAGACTACAATAGACATTTTAAGTCAAGATGAAGAACAGAAAACGTTCATCCTTCAAGCTGTAGAAAATTTTCGACAAAAAATCCTACAAACTAAAACAAACAACTGTTGCAGAAATCTTGCATGAATATTGGATAACAAAGTGCAACTAACTTCACCAATAACTAAGTGAAAAATGTGTTAAACTATATTATCATTTAACACATCAATTTATAACAAGCTATGGAGTAATCAGCTAAATAGCACACATGCTGATTTATTACCTTGAATTTTCATTTCAACACTATTTCATATTTTGTCTAAACACTCTAACATTATATTTCGTTTTGCCAATTTCAAAATATTCTATTTAATTTTTAGGTCACCCTATTATGCTTTTAAATCTGAAACGTGAAAATAATTTACTGATATACAATACCTTTTAAACAAGTATAAAATCACGAAATTCGGTTAAGTAAATCAAAAGATATGGACATTTTAGTGAATTATTAAATAATATTCTCTACAGGCAAATGCAAATTTCAAGACCTTCTAACATTTTATAACTAAAATTTTTTGAACTGCTTTTAAAAAATTAGTTTTTGCATCCAAGTTTTGAGAACTCTAATGAATTAACAAAAAACCGTAGGAGTTCGACTTCAAAAATTTTTCTCGATAAAATACACTGTAAGGAATGCATTGATTGATACTCAAATTCTGACACTTGCCATAGTTATTATTTTTCCTAAGTGACTCTGCAAATATTTTTGACGGAAAATAATTTTTTTATTAAATATTAATATAAAATTGTACCTAGATAATTTTAGTAAGATTTGTTTATTTTTAGAAATACACTTAAGTTGAACTGAAAATTTGAAGAAATTCCTAAAATACAACAAAAGTTCCTTTATTTCTAAATTCTAAAACATTTTTATTTTTGAATAAAAGTTATACGTGTGTGCTAAATAAATGTTATAATTTGATATTGTGTTCTTTGCATTCACGGAACCCTTGGCTAGCGAATTTATTCGCACTTTTCTGACTTGTTTTATTTTTCAAAGAAAAACTAGACTTATGCATACCACGAAGTGCGACGTATTGTTTTTACAATAAACTCACACATCGGACGATAATTACCATTTATGTTGGATCGGAAATATGGATGAATTTACAAGTATAGATAACATTCTCCACCCTCATCACGGAATTACTACTATCGTGAAAAAAAAATTGGTTCAGAAAGGCAGTATTATATCAACATCCAGCGTTAATGACATTGAGTGCTTGGTCGTAAAAATAGATACCATATATATATAACCAACATTTACAAGCCTCCATTACACTGAAAAGATGTAGACGTACATTCAATAAAAACCTTCATTGTATTGATGATAGTTTTATTAATTCTCGTCCGATGAACACTTTTATCAATAACACAAACTGCTGTTTATTAAATAATAACCAAAACTATAAACCAATAAAAGTTTAATTCATTTAATAATCAGGATAATATTGTTTGTTTTTTATGATGATTACACCAATAAACCAGTTTATAATTCAATAATTTAAATGATTAAAAATGATCATAATATTAATAAATTATTTTATAATCTAATAACCTAAATTATTGATATAATGAACAACGGTTAATTATTTGATAAATCAAGTTATGAATATAACGAATAGCTTTTATTAAATAATAATTGGAATTATTAAAAGACTCATAGTTGTTATGGTTAGTTCTCAATAGAAATTAGTCTAGTAACGCAAAACATGATAAATTTATAAACGTTATGATTCAACTGCAGCTTTACCTATAATATTATCATGGATTCTCTTTTTTTTTTTTTAAGGCGTTCATGCTCCATGTAGGAGCGTTGCCAGGTTGATCAGCTTTGAATATTCACCACGGTCATTCGCAACAGCGACATAATTACCATGGCAGCCGATTTTTTTAAGGTCTTTTATTACGTCAGTCTCCCATTGTAGTCGTGGTCTACCTCGCGGTCACCCACTCCCTGGGGTACTAACATACATTTTTCTAATCATTCCAGACTGTGAATCAGCTCGTAGAACATGCCCAAACCAAGCAATCATATTAGAACGGATACAACCTATTATATCAGGACCCTCAAGAAGGTCTCTGATGTCAAAGTTATACCGGGTTCTATACTCTCCATCGTCTGTCTTAAGTGGACCAAAAATGTAGCGTAGGATCTTACGCTCAAATACAGATAAATACGATTCGTCATTTTGTGTAAGGGTCCACGTTTGTGACCCATACATCACAACCGGTCTAATCAATGTCTTGTATAACTTGAGCTTGGTGTTAGTTGATACATACGGTGATCCAAGGAGAGGTTTAATTGAGTAGAAAGTTCGATTACCTGCAGCGATTTGAGCTTTCATATCTGTAAGTATGCTGTTGTTTGAGTCAAGCATTGATCCCAAATATTTAAAAGATTCAACTCCCTCAATTCGTTCATCGCCGCACATCAAATCTTTCTTCTCAGCCTCCCTTGAAACATTCATATGTTTGGTTTTATTGTAGTTAATTTGCAGACCAATTTTTCTAGCACCACTCTCAAGCGACTTGAAAGTCTCACTCATAACAGCTTCACTTCGGCCGAGGATGACAACATCATCAGCGTAAGCAATCATCTGTACTGAGTTTTTTGACAAGATATTGTTATTAGTTGGTAGTTTCTTTTGACGGCACACATATTCCAAGGCTAAATTAAAAAGTATAGGAGAGATAGCATCACCTTGTCTTAAACCGGAGTCGACTTTAAAAAACTTTGATATTTCGTTCTCTACTCGAACACAGCATTGAGAGTTCTGTACTGTCATTTTGCATAGTGATACCAGTTTACCAGGAATTCCCATTGACACCAGAGCAGACCATAGATTCTCTCGTTCGAGAGAGTCGTAGGCCTGCCTGAAATCAATGAAACTTTTCAAGTGCGCAGGTGCACAGGTGCACAGGTATGTTGAACTCTCGGCACTTTTTCAAAATCATCCTTATCGAGAAAACTCTCGGCACTTTTTCAAAATCATCCTTATCGAGAAAAGTGCATCGGTAGTACCTCGGCCCCGCCGGAAACCACACTGATATTCTCCAAACAGTTGTTCAGCAAAAGGATTGATTTTGGACAGCAAAATGTAAGAAAAGATTTTATATGCTGTGCAAAGGAGAGCGATTCCTCTGTAGTTTGCACATTGAAGGCGATTACCTTTTTTATGGATTGGTATCAGCAATCATGGATTCTCTACCTATCATAAATTGAATGAAAAAACAAATGTAATATTTTGATTCTTTTATTATGAAATATAATTAAGTTTACAAATTCCATAAATTTGCGATTCGTGGAGAAGAATAAGAGTTGCTCTGTCTGTTTTTTTAGTTTTCAAACAATCTATAGAAGACGTGTCAATTCTGCATGTCCTGAAAATATTACAAAAATGTTATTTATTATACAAAATCAATGTAGTGTATAGTAAGTACCGATCATTTTAAATTAAAAGTTTATTAAATTATACTTCATGTATTTTACTGCTGTTAATGAAAAACAATTTATTTTATTTCATTTATATTTCAAGTTAAAATAATTTAATTTTAAAAAATAAAAATATAAAACTGTTGCTAATTTTCAATGTAGTATGGCAACATTCTGAATTAAATCGTGAAATAAAACCGAAAAATATCGGCGGGTTCCATACTTTAAAGGATAGCACCAGTATGTTTTTTTAATACTTTATGTTTACAATAGGTTTTAGAATATGCAAACATCGTGTTCGTGTACATAGCATATCTAATTGAAAAAGAAATGAAAAAATACATAAAAATACGCATAGTCTCGCAGTTTTTATTCGAAAATCTGAATAACAACTTATAAATATGATATTTAAATCAATTATGTTGCAGAATTCAAATTATTCTAAGTAAAAATGTTTTTTTTTTTTTTCAAATTTTTAGTTTTGACAGTTTTTGGAGGTTTTCCCAATAACTTGGTGCAACTGTAGTGGGAGGTATATCTGGTAGACCGTGAAGGTCTACCATTTGGTCACGCATGCAAAAACCCTTCCGCTAGCTCATAGAGCGAAGGTTCCTACGACCAGCCTCGAAAACAAGAAATTTTAACAAAAAAACTAAAATTACGCGTGCCTTAAACATCACCCAGGTTCCCCAGAAGGGAGAACTGTCAGGTCACAACTCTCCCTATTCTTACTACTAGCACATCATGTTAATTTATATAGCGATCTCTAAACACTAATAATAAAAAAATTACAATAAATCAAATAATAAAACTACTTCCCTGATAAGCTTCCTTTGATCCAAGTCCTCAAGTTCCTAGTTCTTCATGTAATCTTGATATTTTCCACGTTTTAGATCTTCCCATTACATCGCACTCTTCACTGTTGGTGTGAGAACTTTTTTAAATAAAACAATCACCAAATCTCTTTACTTAAGCCTTGTTTTTGTTTTATTTATTGACACCAACTTTTTTTTTATTATTCATTATAACATTATTTTGGGTTATTTAATTTCTTTAACTTTAATTGAGTTATCTAATTGACTTCCACCATTCCCCCAAAATCCATAATTTTATGATATCAATAATTTACACTACAGTAATTTAATTAATAGAGTTAATAGTTAATATGTAGTATCATTTATTAGATTATCTTATAATGACACAAAGTACACTTTAATTACATAATCTAACTTAAACCACAAATGACATTCTGTCATGTGTTTATAAGCAAGACCCTTACGTATTCTGATCCTTTAAAACTCTCATATACAATTAAATAAACCACTTGTTATTTTGGATCAAATCAACTTCCATTCTTCCAAACCACTTAACTCTTTTTGCTACCAAACCCCCCCAACTCGACAATTTAGCTGCCAACCACCAACTCCAAACAACTCGTTCCATATTCAAAAACCAACTAACTGACTAATTAAAAAAAACAATACAAAACAATTGAAATTTATGAGTACGAGCAAAAAATCCGATCAGCATAAATTTTCTTTAATCGGTAAATGGTCTATTCTGCAATTAATTCTCTGGGAATTTTCATAATTATCAAAAAAAAATTAAAAATTAAAGTTAAAAAAAATAAGTTGATACGTTGCTTCCGTAAGGAAATTTTAGAAGTGTTTTAAATGATTGTGTTATTACACACAATTGGGTTGACAAGTACAGTGACTTCGAAGCTCTCTATAGTATATTACTATAGATAAAGAGGACGGAAATGGAAGCACAACTTACATGGAAGATCTTACCCGTTACACAACCTGCACCAAAATTCGTGTTTTTTAACTGAAAAGAAAGGAAATTGAATTTACCACAGGCTTCAAGAAATTTTTGACAATCATTGTTTGTTCAAAATTTATGGCGTTTAATAGGAAACATTTAAAAAAAACATAAATTTTTAATGAAGATTTTTTGCATTGAATTTTCTTGACAGTATTATTGTGTGAATTCCTAGAATGTGTAATATTTCTATTATAGTCAACATTCTAAGTCACGAGTGTATAGTCATTATTAATTGTTTCCAATCAACACGAAAATCAATGATCGACGCTTGGTCAATTATTGTCATATATACGCGCTTGCATATTTGCAAACATTTTGGGGAATTTTATTTATTTTTGTGCAATTAAACTCAAGTAACAATGGAATTAATTTGAATTTTTCCAATTCAAAGGTATGGTTGGTAGCGCGCATATAATATGACAATAGTTGACCAAGTGTCGATCACTGATTTTCGTGTTGATTGGAAACAATTAATAATGACTATTCACTCGTGACTTAGAATGTTGACTTTAATAGAAATATTACACATTCTATGAATTCACACAATAGTACTGTCAAGAAAATTCAATGCAAAAAATCTTCATTCAAAATGAATAATATTTCCATAAAAAATTATGTCTCCGTAACGATTGAGAAATTCAACTTAGTAAGATAACTGATGATGAAGTTTCAACTTAGAGATATCATCGCCTTGGTGGCGTAGTGGTTAAACGTGTCTGCCAAAGGAATTGAGCTCGTCAGTTGGCACTGATGAGGTTACGAGTTCGAATCCCAACCGAAACACGTAAAAGAGAAAAACAGACGTTTTTTCTAAGATATTTCGAACCATACCTTGGAATTGTCAAAATTCAAATTAATTCCATAGTTACTTGAGTTTAATTGCTCACAAAATCCTGAATAAATAAATTTTTAATTTTTCACTTCCAGAATCCTTGATAAATTTTTACAAAAAAAAAAATCAAAATGTTTGTTAGCATCTTTACTATACACTTCTTTCATTAATACAAAAAAAGTTGGGTTTTAGTCAGGCAAACAAAAAAGATCAAGGTTTGTAAACTAGTGATTATAGAACCACTTAATGCTGAAAAGTGGCATTCCAAAATTTGACAATATTTTTTACATCGAAAATCATCTCAGTATATCAGAATTTAATTATACAATATAATAATTAAGCTAACAGAATATGTAATTAAAAAAAAAATATATATATATATATATATATATATATATATATATATATATATATATATATATATATATATATATATATATATATATATATATATATATATATATATATATATACATATGTATATATATATATATATATATATATATATATATATATATATATATATATATATATATATATATATATATATATATATATATATATAAATATATTTATATATATATATATATATATATATATATATATATATATATATATATATATATATATATATATATATATATATATATATATATATATATATATATATATATATATATATATATATATATATATATATATATATATTGTAACGACTCTTCGTTGGTTCTTTTAGATTATTGAACAAACACGACAGTAAAAGACAGATCTTTAGTTAACAGAATCTCAAACTTTATTTGTCATCAAATTACAGCAGCTTCCGTTTTTCCTTACAATAAATTCCAGGGTCTCCAATTTATGTACACTAAACTTCACCGCTTTTCCACGATTTGAATCAATAATATTCGGAATGGTAAAATCTGTATTTACTATTCCACTAAGTTCAGATTCTTTCTCTATTAGTACCCAGGCTCAGATACCACCGATTATTCCTTAAACTTGCGAATATTTATAAACACTTTTAATTGCAAAAGTAAAACTGACTATCTGATATTTTTGTTTGCTTATTTATATCGAAAAATAAATAAATCGAAACTTCTATAATCCACTAGAAATCAATACTACGTAGTCCGTACATCTGAAATAGGCCACACCTGTTTTCATTCAAACTTGCATTTGTATTAGCGAACTCAAATTTAATTTATGCAAAATGTATTAGGTAACTCCTTTTAATTCATTAATGTAAACATTTGTATAACAAATTTAATTTACATTAATTTATGCAATACAATTTGCAATACAAGTAAAAGATTGAAAAAGGAGTTAACTTTCAATTCATGAATGAGTAAATAAAATTAACCCATTCTGGACGAAGTTTATTACATTGCCCTCCATTTAGTTTTGTTCGTCCCGAACAATATCAGAGATCGCATTGGTGCTGTTACCTTGGTACGGTGCCAACCTTTGCAGATGTATCACTTTCATCTTGGTACGGGGTCCCTTTTGTATGCGGTAGATAACATCATTAATTCGTTTGATTATTTTATATGGGCCTTCCCAATCTGGCTGCAGCTTGGGTGATCTTCCCTTAGTTCTTCTGGGGTTGTATAGCCATACCAATTCTCCTTCTTGAAAACCGCCACTATTTGCATTTATGTCGTACCTGGTTTTCATTTTGTCACTGGCAATCTTAATGTGGTCTCGAACCTGCTGATGGATTTTATTCATCTTCTCCCTTAGTTGTCCCACATAATCTGTTTTCGTGGATACCAGACCTCCAGGGATGCCAAACTCGATGTCACTAGGAAGATGAAGTTCTCTTCCGAACATGATATTCGCTGGCGTTTCACTTGTCGTATCGTGCACTGCGCTACGATAGGCCATCAAGAATAACGGAAGATCCTTGTCCCAATTTCTTTGGTTGGCTTCTACTACCTTTGACAAATGTTCTTCCATGGTTCGGTTGAATCGTTCTACCATGCCATCCGATTGTGGGTTCATAGGTGTAGTTCGTGTTTTTCTAATGCCGAGTGTTCTGCATAGCTCTTCCATCAGTTGAGATTCGAAATTCCTTCCCTGGTCGGTATGCAACTCGAGCGGTGTTCCATATCTGCAAACCCATTCATTGACTAATGTTTCCGCGACCGTAACTGCTTCTTGGTTCGGTATTGCATAGGCTTCCGGCCATTTTGTAAAGTAATCAATGACCACCATGATGTATTTGTTACCTTTTGTCGTTTCCGGAAATGGCCCCGCGATGTCTATAGCAATTCTCTCCATTGGGGCACCCACATTGTACTGTTGCATCTCTCCTCGAGTTCTAGTTTTTGGTCCTTTGCTCGCTGCACACGTATCGCATCGCCGACACCATTGCTCCACGTCTGTTCGATACCGTACCCAATAAAACCTCTCCCTTACTTTGGCTAGGGTTTTATTGACTCCCAGGTGTCCTCCAGAAATACTTCCATGCAGCTTTCCCAGTACCTCTTCTACTCGACTTGATGGCAACACCAGTTGCTCCAACACTTTCTTTCCATCAGCGGACTCCCATTTTCTTTTAAGTATCCCGTTGTCCATAAATAGTGAGTCCCATTGCGCCCAGTAGCATTTCACCTCCGTACTTAAAGGTGCGACCTCTTTCCACTCCGGTCGCCTTCCCTCAGTTTTCCAATTCAATATTGGAGCCATAGCTGGATCTTCTAGCTGCTCTCTTTTAATTGCCTCGGTACACCAATCTTCAGGAGTTTGGAACTTGATTTGGTTCGCTTTCATTGCCTCATTTCCCTCAGTTCTGCTACATGACTTGCAATCCTCGATAATAATCCTTCGATATCCTCCGATAATCCTTCGATAATAGGTGCATAAGCCAAGGAAACTGCGTAGCTCATGAACATTCTTCGGTACTGGCCAATTTTTCACAGCATCAATCTTCTCGGGATCGGTTCTGACTCCATGTTCTGTAATGATGTGTCCAAGGTACTTCACTTCTTTGTGGAAGAGATTGCACTTTACCAGATTCAACTTCATGTTGGCATTACTTATTCTTCTGAGTACTTCTTCGAAGTTCATTAGATGCTCTTCGAAGTTGCGACCCATTATAATGATGTCATCAAGATAAACTAGGCAGGCCTTCCAGGTTAAACCATGCAACACGCATTCCATTAGACGTTCAAATGTTGCTGGGGCATTGCATAGACCAAACGGCATCACATTGAACTCCCACAACCCATTGCCAGTAGAAAATGCTGTCTTTCGTCGATATTCTGGTTGATCCTGCCAGTAGTTATATGCTTGTCTCAAAGATTAAGCCATGCATGTCTAAGTACACACCCTTGTAAGGTCAAACCGCAGAAGGCTCAGTATATCAGTTATGGTTTATTAGATCGTATTCATAATTACATGGATAACTGTGGTAATTCTAGAGCTAATACATGCAACAGATCACGATCCGCAAGGAACGTGTGCTTTTATTAGATTAAAATCAATCGATACATTAGGTATACTTGTATACTGTATCGTTTTTAATATGAATCTGAATAACACGTTGATCGCATGGTCTTGTACCGGCGATGGATCTTTCAAATGTCTGCCCTATCAACTATTGATGGTAGTATCTAGGACTACCATGGTTGCAACGGGTAACGGGGAATCAGGGTTCGATTCCGGAGAGGGAGCCTGAGAAACGGCTACCACATCTAAGGAAGGCAGCAGGCGCGTAAATTACCCAATCCCGGCACGGGGAGGTAGTGACGAAAAATAACAATACAGGACTCAATCCGAGGCCCTGTAATTGGAATGAGTACACTTTAAATCCTTTAACAAGGAACAATTGGAGGGCAAGTCTGGTGCCAGCAGCCGCGGTAATTCCAGCTCCAATAGCGTATATTAAAGTTGTTGCGGTTAAAACGTTCGTAGTTGAACTTGTGTCAAGCACAGGTAGTACACCATAACTGGGTTAGTACAATACTTTGATGCTATGACGTATTACTGGAGTGATATAAGCTGAAGATTCTTTGAATTAGAGGTTTATTCACGTGTAAATCTGTTTCAGTGCTCTTAATCGAGTGCTGTTGTAAAACAGTACAATTACTTTGAACAAATTAGAGTGCTTAAAGCAGGCCATTTGTGCCTATATATTCTGTGCATGGAATAATGGAATAGGACGTCTGATTTGTGCCTATATATTCTGTGCATGGAATAATGGAATAGGACGTCTGTTCTATTTTCAATTGGTTTTTAGATCAAGACGTAATGATTAATAGAAGCAGTTGGGGGCATTAGTATTACGGGTGCAACAGTTCTAGTTCATGGAGAAAGCGACCAACAGGTTCACCTTGGAGGAAATTCATTTAGGCACCGATTTATTGTAGCAGATATAGAAGATGACTGCATAATTGGGCTTGACTTCATGAAAGAATACAATTTTATATTAGATCTGGGAAGCCACGTACTGAGATATGGAAACACAGAAATAGTGCTAAACGCCACCAACGACAATCCTGAGGTCCGTGTTATTAGTGACGGACCAACTGAGATCCCGGCAAAATCTGAGAAAATCATATGGACTAAGCTACTAGATAAAAGTGACCAAAATTCACCTGTGATGATTGAGCCAGCTAACAACGACTTTGGGGGAAACATTATGATTGGCCGAACGCTAGTTGCAGCAAAAGAGGGAGTAGTTCCAGTGCAACTGATTAACTTCTCAAATAAACGAGTGGTCATCAATCATGGAGAAGAAATCGCCAAATGCAGCACCATAAAAGAGGTAATCAGCTGTGAAGAAGAGCAAAAGGTCTTCATGCAGAGAAACAATCCCGCATTAGTAGCAATACTTCAAGATCTTAGTAAAGGAATGAATCCAGCCGAATTCAAAGAAATCAAGAGGGTATTAACGAAGATGAGCAGTGTTTTCTCTACTGGAGATGAAGATGTTGGAAGAACAAACATCGTGCGACATAGGATCAACACTGGAAACGCTCATCCTATCAGACAGCCTCCTAGAAGACTACCACTGGCTAAACACGAGGAAGTGCAAGGGATGCTGGACAAAATGAAAAATGATGGAGTCATCAGGCCATCTAAGAGTCCATGGAGCTCACCAGTGGTGCTAGTTAGAAAAAAAGATGGGTCAGCTCGTTTTTGTGTAGACTATCGAAGGCTCAATGAGGTAACCATTAAGGACAGCTATCCACTGCCACGAATTGATGACACACTGGATACACTATCAGGGGCCAAATGGTACAGCACATTAGATCTGAAGAGTGGCTACTGGCAAGTTGAAATGCATCCAGAAGATCGACGAAAGACAGCATTTTCTACTGGCAATGGGTTGTGGGAGTTCAATGTGATGCCGTTTGGTCTATGCAATGCCCCAGCAACATTTGAACGTCTAATGGAATGCGTGTTGCATGGTTTAACCTGGAAGGCCTGCCTAGTTTATCTTGATGACATCATTATAATGGGTCGCAACTTCGAAGAGCATCTAATGAACTTCGAAGAAGTACTCAGAAGAATAAGTAATGCCAACATGAAGTTGAATCCGGTAAAGTGCAATCTCTTCCACAAAGAAGTGAAGTACCTTGGACACATCATTACAGAACATGGAGTCAGAACCGATCCCGAGAAGATTGATGCTGTGAAAAATTGGCCAGTACCGAAGAATGTTCATGAGCTACGCAGTTTCCTTGGCTTATGCACCTATTATCGAAGATTCGTGGAGAATTTTGCGAATATCGCCAAGAGTCTCCATAAATTGACAGAGGCAAATACCAAGTTTCTGTGGACAACCGAATGTAATGAGGCATTCTGCCGTTTAAAAGAAAAACTATGCAACACCCCTATACTAGCCTATCCAGAATCCGGAAAGATGTTCATTCTGGACACAGACGCAAGCAATGTAGGAACCGGAGCGGTTTTGTCACAGAAAGTTGGAGACGATGAGAAAGTGGTGGCCTACTTCAGTAAAGTTCTGTCAAAGCCGGAGCGGAATTACTGTGTCACGAGGAAGGAGTTGCTAGCTATCATCAAGGCTGTGAAACATTTCCACAAGTATTTGTGTGGACAGCCATTCCTGATTCGCATGGACCATGCTGCTCTAAAATGGTTATTACAATTCAAATTTCCTGAAGGACAAGCAGCGAGATGGATAGAGATCCTGCAGAACTACGACTTCAAAGTTGAACACCGCAAGGGAAGGATCCATGGTAACGCCGATGCCCTGTCCAGAAGACCCTGTATAGAGGAGTGCAAGTCATGTAGCAGAACTGAGGGAAATGAGGCAATGAAAGTGAACCAAATCAAGTTCCAAACTCCTGACGATTGGTGTACCGAGGCAATTAAAAGAGAGCAGCTAGAAGATCTAGCTATGGCTCCAATTTTGAAATGGAAAACTGAGGGAAGGCGACCAGAGTGGAAAGAGGTAGCACCTTTAAGTACGGAGGTGAAATGCTACTGGGCGCAATGGGACTCGCTATTGATGGATAACGGGATACTAAAAAGAAAATGGGAGTCCGCTGATGGAAAGAAAGTGTTAGAGCAACTGGTGTTGCCATCCAGTCGAGTAGAAGAGGTACTGGGAAAGCTGCATGGAAGTATTTCTGGAGGACACCTGGGAGTCAATAAAACCCTGGCTAAAGTAAGGGAGAGGTTTTATTGGGTAAGGTATCGAACCGACGTAGAGCAATGGTGTCGGCGATGTGATACTTGTGCGGCGAGCAAAGGACCAAAGACTAGAACTCGAGGAGAGATGCAGCAATACAATGTGGGAGCCCCAATGGAGAGAATTGCTATAGACATCGCGGGGCCATTTCCGGAAACTACAAAAGGTAACAAATACATCATGGTGGTCATTGATTACTTTACAAAATGGCCGGAAGCTTATGCAATACCGAACCAGGAAGCAGTTACGGTCGCGGAAACATTAGTCAATGAATGGGTTTGCAGATATGGAACACCGCTCGAGTTGCATACCGACCAGGGAAGGAATTTTGAATCTCAACTGATGGAAGAGCTGTGCAGAACACTCGGCATTAGAAAAACACGAACTACACCTATGAACCCACAATCGGATGGCATGGTAGAACGATTCAACCGAACCATGGAAGAACATTTGTCAAAGGTAGTAGAAGCCAACCAAAGAAATTGGGACAAGGATCTTCCGTTATTCTTGATGGCCTATCGTAGCGCAGTGCACGATACGACAAGTGAAACGCCAGCGAATATCATGTTCGGAAGAGAACTTCATCTTCCTAGTGACATCGAGTTTGGCATCCCTGGAGGTCTGGTATCCACGAAAACAGATTATGTGGGACAACTAAGGGAGAAGATGAATAAAATCCATCAGCAGGTTCGAGACCACATTAAGATTGCCAGTGACAAAATGAAAACCAGGTACGACATAAATGCAAATAGTGGCGGTTTTCAAGAAGGAGAATTGGTATGGCTATACAACCCCAGAAGAACTAAGGGAAGATCACCCAAGCTGCAGCCAGATTGGGAAGGCCCATATAAAATAATCAAACGAATTAATGATGTCATCTACCGCATACAAAAGGGACCCCGTACCAAGATGAAAGTGATACATCTGCAAAGGTTGGCACCGTACCAAGGTAACAGCACCAATGCGATCTCTGATATTGTTCGGGACGAACAAAACTAAATGGAGGGCAATGTAATAAACTTCGTCCAGAATGGGTTAATTTTATTTACTCATTCATTAATTAAAAGTTAACTCCTTTTTCAATCTTTTACTTGTATTGCAAATTGTATTGCATAAATTAATGTAAATTAAATTTGTTATACAAATGTTTACATTACTGGATTAAAAGGAGTTACCTAATACATTTTGCATAAATTAAATTTGAGTTCGCTAATACAAATGCAAGTATGAATGAAAACAGGTGTGGCCTATTTCAGATGTACGGACTACGTAGTATTGATTTCTAGTGGATTATAGAAGTTTCGATTTATTTATTTTTCGATATAAATAAGCAAACAAAAATATCAGAGAGTCAGTTTTAATTTTGCAATTAAAAGTGTTTATAAATATTCGCAAGTATAAGGAATAATCGGTGGTACTTGAGCCTGGGTATTAATAGTGAAAGAATTTGAACCTAGTGGAATAGTAAATACAGATTTTACGATTCCGACTCTCATTGATTCAAATTGTGGAAAGCGGTGAAATTTATGGTACATAAATTGGAGACCATAGAATTTATTGTAATTAAAATCGGAAGTTGCTGTATTTGGTTGATAAATAAAGTTTGAGATTCTGTTAACCAAAGATCTGTCTTTTTACTGTCGTGTTTGTTCAATAATCAAAAAGAACCAACGAAGAGTCGTTACAATATATATATATATATATATATATATATATATATATATATATATATATATATATATATATATATATATATATATATATATATATATATAATATATATATATATATATATATATATATATATATATATATATATATATATATATATATATATATATATATATATATATATATATATATATATATATATATGTATATATATATATATATATATATATATATATCTATATATATATATATATATATATATATATATATATATATATATATATATATATATATATATATATATATATATATATATATATATATATATATATATATATATATATATATATATATATATATATATATATATAATATATATATATATATATATATATATATATATATATATATATATATATATATATATATATATATATATATATATATATATATATATATATATAGATATATATATATTTATAGATATATATATATATATATATATATATATATATATATATATATATATATATATATATATATATATATATATATATATATATATATATATATATATATATATATATATATATATATATATATTTTTTATTTTTGGTTTTTTGGCTTTAATATTTTATTATGCTAATAAAATTATCTTTGGATGTAGCCAATTTGATCAGCATTTACTTGATGCTAAAAGAAAGCCTGTTAATTCTGATGATGATAATGGTAGTAGTGCACTTTCGAGACATCTTGCTGTTGCTGGACATAACGCTTCTTTCTCAAACGTTCAAATTCTTGAAAAGGAAAGTAATTTTAGAAAAAGGAGTATTATGGAGATGATACAAATTAAAAAGAGCAAAAAGTCTATGAATAAACAAAAAGATACTGCTTATCTACAAAATATTTACGATAACATTTTAACTTAATATTGTACTTTTATTTCAATTTTTAATTCTAAAAGCTCATCTAGTGTTCTCTATTTTTATTATCAAAAAATTTCTATGTTCAATTTATTTATGTTTTCTGTTTTTAGAAAAAATTATGGTTAGTTTATAAAAAAGTTTGCACTGAGGATGTATTAAATATACGAAACGTTTGCAAAAAATATCTTAAATTCTATTTTTTATTCACTTTATTAAAATAAGATTCTTTTTATCTAAAACAAATAAATTTTATTTATTTTATTTCAAAAGAAAAAATTGGCTACATCCAAAGATAATTTTATTAGCATATATATATATATATATATATATATATATATATATATATATATATATATATATATATATATATATATATATATATATATATATATATATATATATATATATATATATATATATATATATATATATATATATATATATATATATATATATATATATATATATATATATATATATATATATATATATTAGGGTGTTCCTTAGCTATATGGGGAAAAAATAAATATGATATATTTTTGGTCTCACCCACTAAATCGGTGTGTATACATATAAAAATGAACTGCAAGAAATTTTCGGTCAATGAAATAAAGTTAACCCGTGCCGACTTGAAGTTGAACTTTGGTTCCATATGAAATCATCGAAAAAAAGAAAAATTCTTACTGTACTGTTTTAGATTTTACTCAAACTTTGTGAAAATGTTCTTTAGGGTTCAAAAGATCAAAATCCACAAGGATTTAATTTTTGCACGCGCCACTTCCGGTCCACCCAAATAAAGCAGTTGAAAAGTCGTATTTTTGTGTTTTGCGGTTTTAGCTGTAAATCTTTTTCTAGATATTGATTCGATCAAGGTGGCATTATAAAGCTGAAATATGGTTGTTTTTAAAACAAAAATAAAAATGTAAGAAACTGTAATCTGTAAGTAAGAAGCTGTAAGCTGTAAGAAACAAATGTTGGCTTCTCTTTAAACGGCTGTACACCCGGCTTCTCTTTAAACGGCTGTACACCCGCGTCAGGAAGAAATAAAAAAACAAGCCTTAAAGTTTTTTAAAGTTAAAGGTAAGAACTAAATATCCTGCTAATTTCAAATTTTTGTCTTTTACCAAACACGTCCAAATTGTAGCCTGAAATATGCAAATTGCTGAAATTTCAAAATTTCAAGTAAAGAGTTTTTGCATTACGAGTTGACCGAACGAGGAGTCGATTTTAATTTTTTATACTAAAACAATATGTGCACTTTGATATTTGAGAACATCTAGACTTTTATACTCAACAGTGCAGACACTGGTGTCAATTGAAAATCACAAGAAATCAATAAAATACACGTATTTTCAATACTCTCTCACTTTTCAAATATATGAATAATATCAATTTTTATTTTTGTTTTAAAAATTATCATCTTTCAGCTTTATAATGCCATCTTGATCGAATCAATATCTTTAATAGAAAAAGTTTTACAGCTAAAACTGCAAAACACAAAAATACGACTTTTCAAGTGCTTTATTTTGTGTGGACCGGAAGTGGAGCGTGCAAAAATCAAATCCGTGTGGATTTTGATCTTTTGAGCCCTAAAGAACATTTCCACAAAGTTTAAGTAAAATCTAAAACAGTACAGCAAGAATTTTTCTTTTTTTCGATGATTTCATATGGAACCAAAGTTCAACTTCAAGTCGGTACGGGTTAACTTTATTTCATTGACCTAAAATTTCTTGAAGGTCATTTTTATATGTATACACACCGATTTAGGGGGTGAGAACAAAAATATTTTGAAATTGAAAATTAAGGAACACCCTAAATTATATATATATATATATATATATATATATATATATATATATATATATATATATATATATATATATATATATATATATATATATATATATATATATATATATATATATATATAGATATATATATATATATATATATATATATATATATATATATATATATATATATAAATATATATATATATATATATATATATATATATATATATATATATATATATATATATATATATATATATATATATGTATATATATATATATATATATATATATATATATATATATATATATATATATATATATATATATATATATATATATATATATATATATATATATATATATATATATATATATATATATATATATATATATATATATATATATATATATATATATATATATATATATATATATATATATATATATATATATATATATATATATATATATATTTATATATATATTTTCAACAATTTCAACATATACAATTTTTTTCATAAATTTTGCATTTTTGTAAACATGTTTATTTTTCGATACATCGTCATGTTAGTTTTACTATAAGAATATATTTTGGCCATTTATGTATAAGCAATAGGCATTGATATAATATAACCAACAATTGTGTTACAAGAGAGAGTAAAACAGCAAACATTTTAAGTGAGTATACATATATAATCCCGTTATGTTGTTAGTTCGTTGACAATATTCGTTTTTTTCCATATTTCAACCATAAATTATAAAATTGAGAAGGAAGTGCAAGACCATAGTAGTACTAACTCCAGTGGTAAACGAGACTTTGGACAATTTCTAATCATACTATGGCGGATTTTAAAAATATATGGGGATGCTCGAAAAAAAGTTCCGCAGACGTTATCATGATAACGATGCTAATTTGACCTCGAGACCATTAACTTCTACAATGGATACCAGCGATTATGATTTACGAGAGGAATCAGGAGGAGAATGCTGTTATGATAATGTTTCCAATGTTTACGACATGCATGAGGGATCAGGAGAAGTAAGTTCATCAATTCAAACAAGATTTCAAATACTATCTACAGACTCAGAAATAGAATCATTGCCACAGTCAAACTGTTCAAGTTTTGAAGATGATTTGAAAAAATGGGCATGTGATTGTAATATCACTTTAAAAGCATTAAATGAATTAACAAAACTATTGCGTAAGCATACGATTTATAACTTACCAAAAGACGCAAGGAAGCAGTTAAGCATTGAAAAAGCATTGATAAGATAGCAGTTGGATCTGGCTTCTATTGCCATTTTGGAGTAAAATATCACGTCGAGCGATATCTTCTAAATTTAGAGGAATCTCATGATATATTTACTTCAAAAATATATTTGGATATCAATATTGATGGGCTTCCAATTAGTAAAAGTTCAAACAGCTCGTTTTGGCCAATTCAAGGATTATTGAGGAATGACAAATCAAAACTTTCTCCTTTTGTTATAGGGATTTACCATGGCAATGAGAAAGCAGGTAATTGTGATGATTTTTTAAGAAATTTAGTTAGTGAATTAAATAGTCTGATTACAACCGATTTAACAATAAAGAATAAAAAAATTGGCCTGCATATTGGAGCTTTCATATGCGACACTCTAGCGCGAAGCTTCATCAAAGGAACAAAAGCCCACAGTGGTTACTTCGGATGTGGCGACTGCGTACAAGAAGAGGAATTTCACAAAAAGATTTGCTTTCCACAAACCAATGCTAGTCTCAGAACTAACATATCTTTCCGCAATAAAGAGCAGGAAGATCACCACAAAAGAATTTCTATTCTACAATCACTACCCATAAATATGATCGATCAATTTCCGCTTGATTATATGCACCTGGGTTTGCCTGGGGGTAGTGAAAAAATTGATTCTCAATTGGCTCAGTGGTGACTCCTTAAAATTTAGATTACCTTCAATAGGGGTGAATGAAATCAATAATGGACTACTGATTTGTGAAAAGCATAGACCAAGTGAATTTGCAAGAAACATCAGAACTTTGCACGAGGTTAAGAGATGGAAGGCAGTTGAGTTTCGTACATTTTGCTATATATTGGCCCAGAACATATTTATCAACATTTTTTAATTTTACATGTTGCTATTAGAATTTTAGAAAGCTGTTCATTACACAAAAATGCGAAGTTCATTACCCTAGCAGAGAAAATGCTCTTAAGTTTTGTGGAAGATTTTAAGAAAATTTATGGAATTTCGGAAGTAACTTTTAATGTACACAATTTAATTCACTTGTGTAAATATGTAAAAATGTATGGCCCATTAAACAATTTTAGCGCTTTCTCATTTGAAAATAACATGTCGTTTATAAAACGATTGTTACGAAAAGGTAATAAACCACTTGAACAAATTCATAATCGTATTTATGAACATCAGAATGTTCCACTTGCAAAAAATGATGAAAAGTCAAAAATGGTACCTGTCCTTAAAGAGAAGACGGGAGATGTATACGCAGAAATTTGTTTCGCTGATTTTAAACTAAATTCAAGAATGAAAAATGATTGGTTCACTAACTCGAAAAATGAGATAGTAAAATTTCTTCATTGTAAATTAATAAATAATCGTATACACATTTGCGGGCAGAAGATTAAATTTATTGAACCTTACTTCAATCTTCCTATTTTGTCATCGTACATTGGAATTTATAAATCAAATGGAGTTTTGCAAAAAGAACAATATTGGAGTGTAGATGAAGTGCGCAGCAAATTATTTTGTATTCGTATAAACGACGAGTTCATTTACATTCCATTATTGTCCACAGATATGTAAAACAGTTTTCATGAAATTAAAATATTTTTTTAATTATTCTTGTTAAAGCAAACATTACAAGAATCAGATAATCTTCTATGAAGTTGGATAATACTCTAGGTTCACAAGCAAGTAATAATTTATATCAAAAAATAAAATATTTGCATGTTGATAAACTATTGAATTCAGGTCCGGTTACGTTAGCCCCTTTTTAGTAAAATCGTCGTTAATTTGATTTTAAAATTTCATTGAGATCAAATTCTCATAACATTGGCTATGATTTTACTCAAGAGGTTGGTATTCCAACCGTACTTGAATTCACCCAAAATCAATTTAAGCATTGATTATTTTGTATTTAAACTTTTTTACTGTACATATATATAATTGCACAAATAATTTAAGATTGCTTTATTTTATATTTTACAGTACGCGAAATGAATGTAGTGGTCGAAACGGTTGAAGCTGGAAAAAAATTATCTTCGGCTGTTCCTAGCAATTGGGTTAATAATAATATTTTGTTTTGGCCAAAACATTTGAAATGTGCAGAATTGATCAACGCAATTAAAACTAAACAAGTGACGGGTGTTGGCTGGGCTGTGTTACCATACAGAACTATCTACAAAGATATAGGTTAGTATATTTTTTATTACAAGATACGTGCTTAAGAAAGTCATAATCAGACTAATTATGTTTCCTTACAGAGCAATACAAAGATGCCTTGAAGAAAGAAAAAATCGCGCAATATTTTTCAAACTCTGAAGAAGAATCGAATCACCGTCTAAAACAGCAGATTTCAACAAGATTTTAGGTAATTTTTTTAATTTTATATTAAATATATTATTATAATCGAAAACAATATGTATTTCGAAATTATTTATATTACAGAAAGCGAAATTGTAAACAGCCAGGAATTTATAGAGACGCAATGTGAATCAGAGTCCGAAATTAGTACTAATATATTCCGTAAAATATTGCCAGGAATGAGAGTACCCATAACATCGACGCAGGTAATCCGCCTGCTTCATCCATACCTGAACAAGTGGAAAGCAATGCACATCTTTCTCCAAATAGTCATTTGAGGCCACTATCTAAATCTAAAGAACAAACTAATCAATGTAACTGCTGCAAACAAGTTTTAAAAGGTTAGTTCAACATTTTAATAATAATATAAATACGAGTATATGATAGTTTGAAATATTTTTAGAACTTGAAGTTTTAAAAAAGGATAATAAAGACATCAAAGCAATGTTATCTCTTTGTATGAAGAAGATAAAAAGTATCGGAAATACATACAGTGACGATGAAAACGACATCTCTATGCCAATATCGAGCCTCGATGATTTAATTGATTTAAATAATCAATGCAAGCAACCGGCTTTCGCAAATAAATTGGTAAGTATTCTATTTGTCCATATACAAATTATAACATAAATAATTGGGTATCGCTAGTAAAAATCCATAGTGCCAGAACTTACAGTTCATCAAAAATCTTAACTCGTTCAATTCTCTTAATTATCAATGTAAAAATTGGCCCTTATTATTCTTATTTGCTTTATTTACATTTTGTAACCGTTCTACTTACTTACAATATATTTTCGACATTGTAAGTAAGTACCGTGAACTTACTCGACAGGTCGTACAGTTAAACAATTTTTAATATCCTTCTTTTAATTATTACAGATAAAACAATTATCGTTTTACCACCTTTCTGAAGAAAAATCAGCTTTAAGAAAACTTTTGCAAGAACTCCCTAGTGACATAGTTTTTCTGAACATTTCGTGGAGGGGTACCGTGGATAAAACTAGTTTTGTAAATTTAGCCGATTTAAATAACGTGCTCATAAAAACGATCAAAAAAAACCTTTAAAAACTATTCATCGGCAACTTTTGAAAGTTCAGCTAAGGCTTGGATTCGACATGCGCAAGAGCGAAGCAATCGCCGTCAAGAAAAAGACAAAGCAAATGTTTAGGTCATTTATCGTTTACCATTTAGGTAAGAAAACAATTTTCTTATCATTTATGTGTATTGTAAGAAAAAATTAAACTCATACGAATTTTTCGTTTACCATTTACTCGTATGTAAGAAAAAATTAAACTCATGAATTGAAACTAAACTAAATAAAACGTTTTTTATTTTAAATTGCAAAAATTAATATGACTCAGTGTTACTCAGAGAGCGAATAATCGCAATATCGTGTAAAATTCGCAAATGTTGGTTGTCGCGCGAATAACTTTGACCACACGCATGGTATATCGCATATGACTCTCAAATGTTGTCGCTAGAATTACTATACGGTCATGTACAGATCATCCTCCAGTACTATGAAAGTTTCGTTCTAGGCTATACGAGCAATATACTATTAATAGTTGTCAGATTATCTCAGAGGAAGATTAAAATAAACTCATTTAATTTTATTAGTTGTTCGTGAGTGTAGTTTGAGTTATTCTTGCGACAGCAATTGAGAGTTATATGCGATATACTGATGAGTTGTCATCGTGTACTCTCACGACATTCCTGGCGATA
>CAVNZG010001014.1:0-30000 GCA_963693315.1 Diogma glabrata
AAGAATACAAATACCGATTTTGATAAACCGTGGAAAATTGGTAATATAAGATTTTATAATAATTCAGTACCTTTACTTTTGGATTTTGATTTTCGTCAGAAGTAGTTTTAGTTTTGCGTTAGTTGTAATATACAGACAAAATACATTCATTATATTTTATACTGCATTAACAAGAAAATCTTAAATAAAAACTAATGTGCTATGCTATCACAGATGTACGTTTATTGCATTTTATGTTTTGTATATTTCAAATAGTGCAATAATGAGATATGTTAAAATGTCCCTCTATTGCACTGTATACCACATATAATAAAAGTAAACAAATGTGAGATATCTTACAAATTTTTATGTTTCAAATAGTGCAATAATGAGATATGTTAAAATGTCCCACTATTTCACTGTGTACCACATGTAATAAAAGTAAACAAATGTGAGATATCTTGAAAATAACGTATCCAATATTAATGCAACACTGAAAGCGGAAATAATTGAAAATCAGAAATTTTTAAAAATTGGAATTAAAAGAAAAATATTAAATCATTTGCCGTTACGTAGATCGTTACGCCAAAAATATTTTCTTGGTATATTGCGGCAAGTTTTCCATTGGATAATTTCGCGAACTAGTCATTACCGGGTACCGGTTAAGCGGCTAGAGCCTAAGATATCGAATAAACTAACGCGTTATAAGGAATATTTTCGTTGAAAATTTAGAAATGTTTTAGATGTAATAATAGTATATGATGCAACGATCATGTATTAATAACCATTACATGAAAGTGGCATACGCTATTTTTTCTACACCCGATAAATAACGAAGAACTATAAAAGAATTAATCATCGACTCCTCCACACATATCGGAGAAAACAGAAAACGCAGTACAAAATATTTTAACCAAAAATCTAAGGAAGTGTACGAAAAACTATATCAACAATTGCAATTTGTAGAATTTTTTATATAAATACGAGTAATTACTGTTATTGTGTCCAACACAAATATAAATATAATATTTAATCAATAGAAACCCATAGTTTTTCAATCAAACATGCTGTGCATTTGACGTTTGTTGAAATTTTCGTAGAATATAGCTTAACTTCAATAATTATAATATCAAAATGTGTGATATCAGCAATATAAAGAATTTATTTATATTGCTAATATCAGACATTTTGATAATATAATTATTGAAGTTAAGCTATATTCTACGAAAATTTCAACAAACGTCAAATGCACGGCATGTTTGATTGAAAAACTATGAGTTTCTATTGATTGAAAATCTGTATCGTAATGAAAATCTGTATCGAAATGGATATCATCATAAAACGGATTTTGGCCATATAAGTGTATATTTATAGTACGGGTGTAGAAAAATATATATTGATTGCACATTTACAAAAGTTTTCCTAAATTGATAGATATTTATAGTTTTTGATGCATAAAAGTTGTTTGATAATTTTTGATTATAATGTTTGGTGGTATTGTAGGAGTGACCTAGTTAGACGTTTATTTGCTCTTTGGTGGATGTAGTTTTGACCAAATTAAACAAAACTCTTCCAAAATTGCATAGATAAAGTTGTTTCGGTTAATGTATTTAATTTGATCTGGTAATTTTTTTGAATAATTCTTATCTGACACATCCAATTATATTTGTAGACAAAAATGTTTGATCCCGAAATCTACCTATTTCTAGCGGATATCCTGCCGCATGAACTTTTTTTTATTCAATTTTCAATTCTATTGTATTTCTTAGTCTGATTTTAATTCTACGAACACATTTTTTACTGTTTTTCATACTCTTACTATGTTAGCATTGAATGAATAACTGTGTAATCTACGAGTTCGAAATACAGTTTTCAACTAGGGTTATGGCCACTAACACCAATTTAAATTCTAGATTTTATTTGAATGTGTAATCTACGTGTAATCTTCTCTATATTCGAACGACAATGTTTATGTCCATTAAACTGGCTTAGAATTTTTATTTAATATAATAATTTATTTAGAATAAATTTATTAAAAGATTCACACAACTTATTTTAATAATATTAATGACGCGTTTCGAACATAAATGTTCTTTGTCAAACGTTTCAAATATTACAGTTTTGCGTCCATCGGCAGCTCAGAACGTTTTAAAAGGTCTTTATGTGTTGCTGTTATTGTGTGAAAAATTGTAATGTCTCATACAGAACACATTTTAATTTATAACATTTATTTCGGAGTGATTTAGACATTATTGTTTAATTGTATATTCAAATATTGCAAATTCTCCAAGTTTTCCAGAATTAATAAGAATTTTAATTCACTAGACATGAAATTTTTAATAGGTTTTAAATTAATTTCTATTTTCTACAATAATAAATATTTGACGGTTTTTTAATATCAGTGCAACATTAAAATTGATATACTTGTGAGATGTGATAGTTATACTTGTTATCAATATAGAACTATGACATTTATTTCTTACATAATTCAAACGAATTTCCTGTTTAAGTTTTTAATTACAAAAATTGGTATTGTTTAAAGCAGGGTTTCGAACCCGAACCGAACCCAAACCCTGAACCCGCTCCGGAGCAAGTTTTTTTTAATTTATGTGAACCCGAACCCGAACCAAATCAAAAACGCGGTTCTGGTTCAATTTTTAATATAGAAAATTTAGGAAGTTTGAGTAAGAAATTCCATATTTCGCAGATTTTTTTAGGTAGATTTCATATAAAAATCTACCTATTGCAATGTCCGTCATCTCGGAATTTCGGAAAAATTTTGATGCCAAACGACTATATATGTAAAGCGAGACGGAAAAACAAAAAAAAAAAAAATTATATATATATATATATATATATATATATATATATATATATATATATATATATATATATATATATATATATATATATATATATATATATATATATATATATATATATATATATATATATATATATATATATATATATATATATATATATATATCAGTGGCGTTTCCTGAATATTTCTTTAAGGTGTTCGTTTTTGTTGAATGTAGTTATGTAGTTATAATATGTATGTATTTATAGTATGTATATAGTTATAATGTTTCGTTCCTTCGTCATGGCCTCTAAATGCGAGTTTACACAATGAACAAACAATATTTATTAACATCCTTAAGAAATTTCTGTTGCGATCAGATGCAGTTCATTGTAATTTTGTCTTGATATATGGCGTTGCTCATCTAAAATTAAATCTAATCTTATAGTCCACAATGTTTTAAATGCCTACGTATTCTTAATCTAAGTTCTACTTTTTCTATGCTTTTGTATCCCACTGCTTAAATGAAATCCGAAAATCCGTCAAAATTCCAAACAGACTTTTCTGACTGTTTTGCAAAACAAAACATAAGGCCAGTAAAACAGTTTATTCAAAAGTAAGCTGCCTGTCAACCATTCAAGTGACTTATAACTGGAAATTATTAAACGCCGAGTGAATGTTTGCTTTGAAGTGCATTTGGTTTCCATATTTGGTAATTCCGGCACAGGCTTTTCATTTCGTAATATACATTTCTTTTCATCTATAGTTCGCCCAGCAAAAGATATTGCCTTCAAATCGTTAATGATGCAAAACGTCTCTTCCATGTCTTTGTATTAAAATAATTTTTAAATCCTCTTACAAAATTAAGAAAATTACCACCATGCAATTTAAATGATTGGTATCTGGCTAAACAACACAATTTATTACTGCTCTGAGGTAGTAGTTTCGCATTGTTGAAAAATTATATTACGTTGATCGTTTTCAAAATAAAATAAAAAGTCTTAAAAAAAAAATAGAACCGATTTCAGAAAAAAAACACAAGAAAGTGAAAAATAACTCAATTGTGGCTTAGAGACAAAATTTAGTTATATCTATAATCTAACAACAGCGAAAAAATTAAGCCTTTAAACAAAATTATTATATTATAGAGGTTATTTGTTATTATAATTATTACAATTATAATAGTTGTTATTATATTATAAAAGTTATTGTAAAAATTATTATAACAAATAACTTCTATAATATAATAATTTTGTTTAAAGGCTTAATTTTTTTGGCTGTAGTTAGATATAACAAAATTTTTATCTCTAAGCCACAATTGAGTTATTCTGCACTTTTTTGTGTTTTTTTTCTGAAATCGATTCTATTTTTTTTTTAAAAGATTTTTAATTTTTTAATTTTTAGTGTATAGAAGCAAATGTCTGTTAGCAAGCATGTCAGAAAGCGTTTTTGATGCAATAACTTAAAATCCCGGAAAGTATTCATCGATGAAAATCTAGTAATCATGGTTTTCCGATTTTTATAAAAACACGGAATATTTTCTATCAAGAAAAATTATTTAGGACTACCTTGGCATCTATAGCAATATAACGCAGGTCAAACCAACCAAATAAAATAAGCTTTTTCGAAGGAATCGGCAAAAATACATAAAAAATATAGTTTTTTCCACGTCATGGAAAAAATATGGGATAACCTCTGAATGTACCTTAATAGAACACAATGAGCCGTTTTCGAGAAATCGGGGAATATACATAAAAATATACAGTTTTTCTCGATTTTCTGAAAAACTATATTTTCACGACATAGAAAAAAATATGGGACCATCTCGAAACTTACCTCAATAGAATAAAATTTAAATCAATCAAATCGAACAAACCGTTTTGAGAAATCGGTGAATATACATTAAAAAAAAACTCAAAATTAAACATAAACCTCCTTCTCTTTTGAAGCCGGTTAAAAAAAAATTTAAATGGGTCCTTTAGGTTCAAAAACGATCAATTCAACTTTTTAAAATTTTTGAGTTATGTATTAATTGATTTCGTTTCTTTCCATTAAATTGAACATATCAGTAAAATAAAAATTAAAAATATTTATCTATTTCTGAGAAAATTGGGTGACAAATTCCAGTTACGTTTCAAAAGCAATCTATTACGTCATAACTTTTGAAACAAAACAAAGCTATTCCATTTCAATTGTTTTGCAATCAAAAACAATCTATTCCAATAAGAATCATGTCTTTAAAAAACATAACATGCTTATTCCAAAACATGCGTTTGGCACCGAAATCCTTTATTTCAAAATAATCGTATGCAAATATCAGTCGATCGTGATATTTGTTTTAAAGTGGTAGATTTTTTATTGCAGCTTGCATCAGTTTTTATATCCATTATCCAGTAGTAAGTAAATGCTAATCAGTTTGTCAGCGAACAGCCGCGTTGTGTGATTGAATCCGATTGAATTCAATCTGGCAAAGTTCAAGCGGTGGGATATCAGCAAGAAATTGGTAGATTTCGTTGTCAGACAGATTTTTGTAGAATCGGATTAATCAGATTAGTTTAAATAAAAACACTAATTACAAACAGAATTATCAAACAAACTTTAAAAATAAAATTAATTATGAGCAAACGTACAACTATGCAACTTAGGAACGTTTTCTTCTTTCAGCTTCTTTCAGAACGTCAGCTTCTTAAAATCAACTAAGACATATAATATTATTCATTGTTTCAGGAAAAAAACAATTTTTATGTTCATTCATTTGCAGTTCGACCATTTCCAGTTATTACGTGAAGAAAAACTGATGAAAACTTTTGGTGGTGTTGGTTTTTGTTGGAACCGATTACTTTGGAGCCCTTCCCTGCAGATGTTTAGCATTTTCAAAAAAGAATAGAAGTATGCTCAAATACTTAATATCCAGCAATTTTGTTTCAAAATTTTGTCCCAAACAGGCGTTATAATGCTTTGATTTATACAGCTTTAATCCTCGAGCCCCTTAACTGGTAACCGGATTTGGCCAGTTTTAAGGCCAGTAAGAGATTATTTGCCCCAACATTTCCAGAAAATGTTTTTGGTGTAGGTTAAAAAATACGACAGTGAAAGTACCGCAAAATTTCGTTGTACCTGTACATTGTTGATTGCAGATAGCTAAAAAGCTTTTTATTTCAGTTATCTGGTTTTTTGAAAAATGATAGAAATTAACGTCCTAAACAGCCGTTATAACACTTTGATTTGAACAGTGTTAAGGCTCTAGCCTCTTAACCGATACCCGTTTATACCCAGTTGTCGAAGATATCCAAGAGATTGCTTGCCACAACATTTCCAGAAAATATTTTTGGGTCAAAAAAGGTCCAAAAATGCAACCATGAGAGTGCCGCTAAATGCCTTCCGTTTATCATGTATAGTCATATATAGTTTTTCAATATTATTTATTTTAAAAAAGATTTAGCATCTATAATATAGATATTTCAAAAATCAATATTTTGATTTATTGCATTATCTAAAATCAACCAACGTTGTAAAATATTCTTGGTTTCAAAATTAGAAAAGTCGGCGGTTTGACAGAAAACCAAATTATCAATCAATACGATAGTATTACAAAATGTAAGTTTCAAAACATACATTTTCCAATAGTAATAAGTTTCAAAACGAACCTAATCCATCGTGTAAGTTTCAAAACGTCTCTATTCCAAAATGTTTTCTAAAATACCAGCTTAACTTGACTACGTACTTTATTTTTACATTTTAAACAAATTAATGGAAAATCTCTGAAGAAACCAATTAAACAATAAAATCACCGAGTTTGTAAATTATTTCAAAATAAAAAGTTCTTTTCATTTATCTTGAAAACTCGTAAAGTGGAATAGATCGTTTTTGAACCTAAAGGACACAAATATCCATTTATTTTTCTTCTGCCTTTATTTGACTGAAACAACTGAATAACCAACAACAATTGCATTCAATTTTTCAGTTGTATCAAATTGCTTCAGTCAAATCGAACACAGTTAAAATCAATGTAAAACGTATTACGTACCATGTTCTGATTTTTAAACGAACATAAAACGATTATTTTAAAATAAATACATCTATAGTATTTACTTCATTCCATTTGTTTTCTTGCTATTGTGTATTGTAAGTGAATATTTAATGCGTATGTAGTGTTAAATATAAATATAAAAACATGTATACATTGAATATTATTGGGTTCTGTAAAAATTACGAACATTTTGAATGCATTTATGCTATATAAAAAAGTTATTTTCCTTTTTGCTTCATTTAAGCTGCGTATATGAATTATATATGCGAGACAAGGAATTGGGTTCGGTTGCTTTTCTGTTCATAAATCTAATGAACAATGAATTTGAGGGGAAATTCTTCTTTGTTGTGTATTATGCAGTATAGATTAAATATGTTATGGCTTACACAAACAATTATATTTTTTTTCTATTTGCCTATTAAAATATCTACATTTGTTTCATTTATTGTAAGAAAAGTATTTCTTTCTTTTTTATCATTAAAAGCTGAATTTATTTTAGTTAAGCCATTTTGAATATTTTATGGATATTTCTCAAGTCGTTCGGCGAACGACTAGAACACCCAGAGAAAAACGCCACTGATATATATATATATATATATATATATATATATATCTGTAGGTGGGAGGTAAACTACACCAAGTCACATTTTTAAAATTTTACAGGAAAGCCAAAAAACTGTTTGGAAATGGACTCTTTACTATGGACTTGGACTATTTAAAATTGTTCTCTCTCGAAAACTACACTAGTTAGGACTCAGTGGTATTAACCTCTCGGTAGAGAACAAAATCCTGATTCTAACAGTATAAAAAAACGTATTTTGAAATAATTGGACTTGGTGTTGTTTACCTCCCACCTACAGATATATATATATATATATATATATATATATATATATATATATATATATATTTATATATATATATATATATATATATATATATATATATATATATATATATATATATATACTATATATATATATATATATATATATATATATATATATAAATATATATATATATATATATATATATATATATATATATATATATATATATATATATATATATATATATATATATATATATATATATATATAATATATATATATATATATATAATATATATATATATATATATATATATATATATATATATATATATATATATATAGATATATATATATATATATATATATATATATATATATATATATATATATATATATATAATATATATATATATATATATATATATATATATATTATATATATATATTATATATATATATATATATATATATATATAACGATATGAGGTATAACGGAATTTAGCGGCACTCTCACGGTCGCATTTTTTGACCTAGACCAAAAATTCTTTTCTGAGCGTGTTGCGGCAAACAATCTATTGAATAAGTTCGACAACTGGCCATATCCGGGTACAGGTTAAGAGTCTAGAGCCTTAAAACTGTCAAAAACAAAGCGTTATAACAGCCGTTCGGGTCAAAATATGTAAACAAAATTTATAAATATTAATTATTTGAACATATCTCTATCTTTTTTTAAAAAGCCAGACATCTGCAATAAAAGATTCTTTAGCTATCTGCAATAAACTGTGTGAAGTACAACGGCATTTAGCGGCACTTTCACGGTCGCATTTTTTCACTTACGCTAAAAATATTTTCTGGGTATGTTGCGGCAAACAGTTTCCTAAATATGTTTGACAATTGGCCATATCGGGGTACAGGTTAAGTGCCTAGAGTCCAAAAACTGTATGAAATAATGTTTATTAGGTAGATTTCATATTTAAAGTATGTTTAATACTTCTGTTTTTAATTAGTGTTTTTTATAAAGTAATTTCATAAATCCGATTCTAATTGCACACATAACTGTCCTGATCCCGAAATCTACCTATTCTAGCGGATATACCTGCCGCTCGGACTTTTTTTTGTTTCAAACAAGATTATTTCGGTTATTATTTGTTTCAGTAGAGAATAGTGAATAGTGAGAATTAATGAAAATTTTTTTCCAAACTAAATTTGTATGTAACATAAATACGGTATGCGTAGTGTAACAGTAAAGTAAATCATTTAATAAGTAAATCATTTAATATCCCATATCCGAATATGAAGTAAATCATTTAATATCCGACAGCCAAAACTGTTTTCGAAACAAAAGATCAACTACCGATCTATTCAACTATGTAGCGCATTGTTGGAACAGCATACTTGATAAAGGTGGGCGAAACATACGTTATCGCTTTAGACATCTCCAAGGCATTCGATCGAGTCTGGCATGCCAACTTAATCAACAAGCTCGTTGCGTATGGTTTTCATCTCAATGTTGTGAAGCTGATTCAAAATTTTCTATCCAACCGATACATTTCGGTCTCCTTAGACGGATTTTCTTCTGAGCCTAAACTAATTAACGCTGGTGTACCTCAAGGATCAGTATTGTCCCCAACCCTATTTTTGATTTATATCAACGAATTGTTGAAAATCACCAGCAACCCAATAAATAGTTTTGCAGATGATAGTACTCTGCACAAGTCGTTCGCCCTCCTTCCTTCAAAAGGTAAAATGCACGAACGAATCAATCCCGCTCGGAGCAACGCTGCCATAAACGTGGATAAAGACCTAAAAAAGTCGCCGATTTAGGTGACCAAAACCTCGTCAATTTCAACTCTACCAAAACACAGCTGTTGATTGCTTCCAGATCAAAGACCGAGTTCCCCAAAGATATTTTATTCAGTATGTGTGATGAACCAATAGTGAATGTAAAAACATTCGTTTAATGGGTGCCACAGTTTCAAATGACCTACTCTGGAACGATCATGTTACGGCGATGGCAAAATGCGCGTCTAAAAAACTCGGCCTCCTAAATAAATGCAAAAAAATATTCACTCCATACCAATTGCTCCATGTTTATCAGTCCTATATTCGTCCCTGTATGGAGTACTGTTGTCAAGTTTGGGGTGCTGCTTCTGTGTCCATCTTGGCCCTCTTGGACTCTGTTCAAAAGTGGGCTATACGAATTGTGGGTGATCGAGCTTTTACATCAAAACTTGATTCCCTACAACATCGTCGCACTGTTGCTGACCTCGTTGTTTTTTTACAAATATCGTCATCAACAGTGCTCAGATGAAATCAGCAGCATCATGCTTTAAACTTCTTACCCCCGTTCCACTCAGCAATCGGCTACCGCAACCAGTGAAACGGTCGAGATCCCGCGCTCTTATACTGGCAGATCGCAGAAAGACTTCTTTGTCCGAACTACATACAAATGGAATAGTTTGCAGGAATCTTTAGTCTCAGGTGGCTTCAACCCGCAGAGGTTTAAAAAAGCGTTCATCAACACCTTAGAACGCCAGTTGTTTTGGGACCTAGGTGTGGACCTAGGTCTTAAAAGGTATTTATGTGTTGTTGTGACACATATTCTAAACCCTATTACACAACACTTTTTATTTAAAAAAATAAAAACATCAAAAAACAATAAATTCATAAAAAAAGTTCGAAAAAATTGTTTGTTTTTGTAACAAATTTGAACCGGAACCCAAACGCGAACCGAACCCGAACCCACTAAATTTAAATGTATTGAACCTGAACCTCCACCCAAATTTTTGCGGGTTCGAAACACTGGTTTAAAGCTTCTAAAATGCTATAACTTTTAGTAACTTAGTTTTTATGCCTCCTATGTATATAATATATTCCTCAAATGTGTTAATATAAATTCTTAATATTAAACACGCTTTATTCACGTCAAACTTTATAACATAGCGAAAATAAAATATGTATTTAGTAATTAGTTTGTTAGAAAAATATCATTTTGATTTTTGTAAAATGTACGAATAACCAACGCATTTCAATTAAAAAATCTCCCCATATCGGACAGTTAACAAGATTTTGATTTGAACATTTAGCTTAGGCTGAGATGTATGCGTAGTATCATCACATATACATGTATATATTACGGACAGCTTCGATATGGGTAGTTTATTCACTTGTATTAGATTATGTGCCACTTGGATGTTGGTATGCTATGTTATCTTTAGCAAATTTATAACAATGATAGCAAGTTATTCCGACTAAAACTATTTCGTTTACTTATAATTCTA
This sequence comes from Diogma glabrata, assembly GCA_963693315.1. Classification (NCBI taxonomy): domain Eukaryota; kingdom Metazoa; phylum Arthropoda; class Insecta; order Diptera; family Cylindrotomidae; genus Diogma; species Diogma glabrata. The sequence continues at coordinate 10,927 of CAVNZG010001014.1, forward strand.
TTGAAATATAGGCCTTTTAAGAATATGATAAAATTTAATTACATATTTATCATAGTTGGAATGTTGATGTTCATTCTTTTAAAATAATACCACAGTTAAAGAGTTCATACCTCATATTAAAGCCTATTCAAAAGAAATTAACATTTCAACTTTCTCCACGTATTAACCTATTTTTTTTGTATATTTCAAATGTAAACTAAAAAAATTCTAAATAAAAATATATCATCACACATCACCAACCAAAAAAAAATTATAAATAAATATTATTACATAGTTTGCAAAAAAATCTTATCTAAACAAAAAACCACAGTATTTAAGTTTGTGAAAATATAAAAATATATACAAAAAAAAATCTGTTATCAGAATATTTATTTGGCATTTTGTAACACCTCTTCCCCTGCTTCATGTATACATAACTAATTTGTTCTATCTTTTTCTCTATCTCATTCAAAAATAGAAAATATTTTAATGTACATTAAAACAAAAAAAATTCGCAAAAATATACGCGAAAAAAATAACATGCGGTTTTTTTAAATTTTAATATAATGTCTAGTTACTCTTATTTAAAAACTAAAATTTTGTTTGATTCTGAAATAGAATTGTAGAAAATTCTTGATGATCAGGGTTAAATAAATTATAGCTATGTTTTCTGATTTAACTGAGGAGTGCTGGAAAACGTAAATATTATTTCGTTTTTTTATATAAACAAAAACTAATAACCCTACAAGTCCAAACTTACAATAAAGAAGAAAATTTGTATGATTTAGTTAGAATTATTTTAATATAAATAACATTAAATATAAATAACATTTATTTAGGTGTGATTTAGATATTATTGTTTAATTGTATATTCAAATATTGCGAATTCTCCAACTATTCATTCAATTTAAAAATAAAAATAAAATAGTAAAATAATTTTTTTTTCAATTTTCAATTCTACCTGTATATGTGTTGCAATACATACCTGTAGAATGTAGATGATATTTTGAACATCAAAACTAGTTTTGTTAAATTTTAAATAAATAGTTTGTAATCAAGTATACAATCCAATAATAACACATTTTAATTAAAAAAATTTATAAGCGGTAGGATATCCACTAAAAATAGCTAGATTTTTAGGCCAGACAGGTTTGTGTACAAGTAGAATCGAATATTTCAGATTAGTTTAAATAAAAAAATCTAATTACACAAAGAATAATTGTAAAAATAAAATTAATTATAAGCGAAACCACAGCTATGCAATTTTGAAAAGTTCTTCAGATTGGTTAAAATCAAGCTGAAAAACTAAATCCACCAAAGGGCATAAGTATGACCTCTGTATGTAAGTAGAATGTAGATAAAAATAAAAATGACGATAGAGGAGGCGAAAAATAAGGGTAGCGAAAAACGAAATTCAATGTCCACGCCGTGCTATCTGTGTAACGCTGACAGAATTAGGTTAGTGTAACGGCAGAGTAAATAATGCTTATACGCAATTATGTTACACCATGGCGAGTCGTAGGTGCCTTAAAACCTTTTGTATCTAAAACCGTATTCACTATCAAATATCAAATGGTTGTCTTCCAAAAATTTAGATATGTGTGTATTTGAAATATACTGTATATATTGAAGGTTCTAATCTTAAAATCGATTGAACGTTCTAATTATAAATAAACTCGATGGTATGACTGTTTGTTGTACTTGTGCTATGCAATGTTCGTTTATAAATTGTTAATATTTTCTGTTCGTCTGGCAAATAAGACTTTGGCCAGGTCTACCAAACCAATTTTTTTCCCCAGATCTCATTTAAATGTGTGAAAAGAGTTACATATATACAAACAAAGATAAACATAATATGGGTTGCACATTTTTACAATGCATTAGACTGGTGAATAGCGCGAAATATAATAAACTGAATCATGGTTCAGTTCATGCATTTACACCTGGTTCAGACTGAAACCGAAGTTAACTAGCCAAGCATTGGCTCGCCAAAACGGGTCCAAGTTTGGTTCGTTGTTTAATATTGGCAGCTCCTACCCGGGTATGAACATAGTTTTACATTGCACATGTGGCAAGACAAAAAACGGTATGCATTTTATCGTATAACGTCAATGCTGAAGATGTAGATGCAAGTGGTTCATCTTCTTAAAACGGTTAAAATTTTGATACGTAATCAACCGCTTCAGGATCAAAATGATCCACTAAGAAAACCGTTATTCGTTTTATGGTTGACTGACTCTGACCCAGAAAACACGTGAACAGTGTTTCACTATATTGTTCACGTGTTTTCTGTTTTATTCTTATATTTGGAGATTTTAATTCAAAATTTAATTGAATTTTTATACATTATATGCACAATAACTTTGCTTTTTCGTAGACGACTTAGACACTTTAAAAAACTTTTTTAATTTTTCCAAATATTTTCGGTTTCTACGAAACCTTCCTCAGGGAAATTTTTATTTCTATTATATTCGTCATATAATATTTGGAAAAAATAAATAATATTTTGAAAAAATAAAAAAGTTTTTTAAACTGTCTACGTCGTTTACGAAACATCAAAGTTATTGAAATAACACTTTAAGTAGTTCTTAAACAATCTTCATTATATGCACATATAAAATGATATTTGCTTTAACATATTTCATTTTTGATATCCATATCCATGCAAAAATAAAATGATAGTGCATTATATTGTATGATATTTAAAATATGTTTTTGTATAAAATTTGTAACGAATTTTTACAATTTACAAATATTCTATTATAGAGGATAGCATTAATATTATTTTCTAGCAATTTTCCTTTTCATTATGAAAAGGATAATTTTAAACACTATATCAAACAAATTCCAGTAAACGGCAAGCGCGGAAACCATTCTGATGTCCTTTTCACTGTGGGATCCCGGGATAAGAGGATCACGAGAGAGAATCCCTACTACTCACCATTATTTTAGTGCCTTTCTTTTTAACTTAAGTTGAATATATAAAATTGTGTCTAAAAGTTTTTCTCTTTCGCTAATGAGTACAACTACATTACCAACGCATATAACATATTATACTATAGATCATAAGTACTTTATTGCCGAGGTGATTAATACAATAATTTATCCATTTGACAAAATACATGTGTTAATTTGATTGTATCGAAGAGTGAAGCAAACTTGAATTTAGTTTTTGATATAATAAATCAGAGTATGCGTTTTTCTTTTTATTTTTTTATATGTATGTACTATGTTCATATACATTATACAGATAAGTCAAAACTTTCATTATTTTGTTGCACTGGTTAGGGCTGCGCGATATTAAAATGGGAATTTTATATCTGTCGCAATATTTTTTAGATTAATTACAAAAAATCTCTATAAAAAACTATCTATCTCAAAATGCTTTGCTGCACCAGAAGTCACAACCCCTGAAGATTTAAAAATTGTAATTCAACATCAATCGATAATTTCAATCAATCGATAATAGTAGTTGTAACAAAATAAATGCTAAATTATTCATTGATGTAGATTTAATTATATTTAAAAACTTATAGAAAACATCGATATACAAAAATAAACATATATATCTGTAATTACCGATGTATCGATGAGTATCGATCGATATAACGATAGGTGTTGATATATCGATAAGTATCGATACATCGATATTTGATCATTCCGATATCGTTATTCGATATATCGATAAATATCGGTATATAGATATTTTTCCCGGTAATAGTGTTGCTTCAAAAATCATGGCGCAACACAATAAAGTTTTCATTATTTGTGATTTTAAGAATGCTTTCAATAATGAATGCTATTATTGTTTTCAAAACACACAAATAAAGTTAGTTTTGGTAACATCATATAGATAGATAAACCTAATTTATTTAATTTAAAGCGACACTGCCAAAATAGTTCAAATTCAAATTTATTGTGCAATAGCGATAGTTATTGAGCACGACCATTATTGTTATACTAATAGCTTCAACTTCAAATTTAGGAAGTTTGCATAAGATATTTCATATTTCGCAGAATTTTTTTTGTTTCAAACTGGATTATTTTGGTTATTATTTGTTTCAGTAGAGAATAGTGAATAGTGAGAATTAAATGAAAATTTTTTCATTGCAATGCATTGTAACATAAAAAAATAATGAATTCATAAAAAAAATTTGAACCCGAACCCAAACCCGAACCGAACCCGAACCCTAACCCACTAAATTTTAATGTATTGAACCTGAACCTGCACCCAAATTTTTCTGGGTTCGAAACACTGGTTTAAACCCTAACGGGATAATTTGAAGAAACATAAAAAACTCAGATACGGACAATTAAGAATTACTTAGATTTTAATATTATATTTTTAGTTTTTACAATACAAAAAAGTGCTCTATGATTACCTCCTGAGTTCTTCCTTATTTTTGTTTTCTTTCATACAATATTTGGAATATGATAAATAGAAAAATTGTATTAAATACTTGGGAATATAATGTTAATTTTTACGCATTTATTGTAGTATTTATAATTTAGGCTAGGTAAAACAACTTACTTACATATTTATTATTTTAGAATGATGAATGAAGTTTTTTTAATTTACAAATTAAAGATATATATTGGTAATTTATATGCATTCATATTTATATTTATGGTGTGAATGAAAATATAGACATTTTTGATTTAATAAAAAACGGTAGAGATTACTTTTCATGAATTAATTCATCGGTGATTGTTTTTTGAGGCATTTTACGGTATTGAAAAACTGCAGGGGCCCTATTCTCGAACACATATTTGTCAATTGACAATATTGTCAATTTCACCAAAATGGTTAACAACTTTGTTTAAAAATGGTATTCTGTAACTCATATTTGTGTCAAACAAATTATAACAAATTTTTACAAAATTATAACAGATTTTTTGTACTAGATTCGTACTTTTGACAACTACCTTTTTTAATCTTAAAAAATCCAAAATAAAATAAAAATATATTTAATAAATAAATATGTTTTAATGATATTTATATAAAAATATGATTATCTAATATTATTTAAGACTTAATTTTGCGTTATAAATTAATTTTTACGCCAATCAATGAAATTTGTATAAAAAAGTCAACACACAAAACATAAAGCAAAATTGTGATTTTGACAGTAGCTATATTGTTCTTGTCAGATTCACAATATTGTGTTAATTTTCACCAAATTGGTGTTACATAATACGAAATTCACAATATTGTGTGAATGTACAATATTGTGATGACATTTATGTGTTCGGGAATAGGGCTCCTGAAGTGTTATGAGATAATTAAATCTGTAAATGGTAAGGAACATAAAGATCAACACATGTTTGAAATATAGGTTTTTCCAATTAAATGAAACCATTTCCAAATTGAATGAAACTTTTTACCAGGGTTGTTAATATACACGTATAAAACGTTTTATACGTTACACGTATAATACGTAACGTATAAAACGTATATAACGTATAAAACGTATAATATGATTTTGTTTTTGAAATTCATTCATAAAAATTAAAAATACTTCTTACTTCAGATATTAATTATATTTTTAGTAAAAATATATATATTTTAGTAAAAATATAATTACGTAGTTATAAATTATTTATATATTTTATAATTTATAACAAAAACTATGTAAATTCTAGATGTTATTTGAATGTATATTTTTATACTTTATACGAAAGACTATGTTACTGTACATTAAACTGGTTAATAATTTTTTTAATTCACTAGATTTGAATATTGAAAATTTTGAATTATATATTAGAGATTTTTTTGAGCACTTAAACTCAAGCAATTAAATTATTTTTGAATTTTTCAACACGTGTACTATATGATTTTCTTTCATTTTGATTCCAACATTTACTTAATACTTGTAATGGGAGGTATATCAGGTAGACCGTGAAGGTCTACCATTTGGTCTTGCACGCCATTAAACCCTGCCGCTAGCTCGTAGAGCGAAGGTTCTAGACCCACCTCTGTACAAGAAATTTAAATATAACAAAACATCACGCGTGCCTTACACCACCACCCAGATCTCCAGAAGGGAGAACTGACAGTTCACAACCCTCCCCAAATTATAATTACTTTAGCAGCTCATGGCAACACTATCGTTAAATTCATATTTTTTTCAAAATTCCAAAACTATTGCAAAAATTCAATAAATCAAACTTTTTTCCAAAATTCCAAAAAAAACAAAATATTCCAAAAAAAATTATTACAAAATCAAAGATTTAAACTTTTTTCCAAAAATTCAAAAAAAAATATTACAAAATATAAAACAAAATAATAAAAAAAAATTGAAATTTCTTTCAAAACTCCCAAAAACATTCCAAAAATTAGAACAAATCAAATATTAAAACCTTTCCATAATTTCTAATAATATTCCAAAAATTCAAAATTTTGCATAATAATTTGTTTGAAATTTTATTAGACGTACTACGCGATTTGACTATCTATACATCCTTAAGCAAATCATGAAAGATCTTACTCACTGGTTTTCCTGGTCCTACTCCATCTGCTGATCCCCAATGTGATAATCCTAGTTTTATTAAATCCAGCTGCAACAATACCATTCGCGTACATATAATCCAAATGGTCAAATCATCCAAATCACCAAACAAATATAAATAAAACCAGTGAGCCAAAATTATTTTTTTTTCTTTAACACTATTCTCTTTATTTTTATTTCATATTTTAGTTTTATTTTTATTTTCATTATATAAAATCAAGTTAATTCTATATTTTTTTTTGGAATCTCTGTCCATACTTATAACACATCATTTGTATTATTATCAAATATGAACCAAACAAATATATAAAAAAAAACCGTGAACAAAAATTATTTTTTTCCTTTAACACAATTCTTCTTATTTTTATAAATATATTTTATAAAATTAATTTCTAAAAACATTTTTAACGAGATTTTAATTCATTAATTTTTTTAATATCGGTCAACACTTAAATAAAACACTATCATTATTAATTCTGTTAGTTTTACTCTTCAACTTGGCAACAACACCCGGTACCATTCCAACTTTTCAACCTCTTATCCCAAAACCAACTAATTAACTTCCAACTTCCAACCACCAAAACTAACTCATTTTGTATCAAAAAAAAAACCAACTCACTCAATAATTAAAACAAAAACTAATTCAAAAAAAAAAAACCTGCAATCCCATGTTGCAAAAACTCAGTGAATTTTCCAATTCAACTCCCAACCACTAACTCTTTTTCTTCTAAGATTACTTTAATTTTATTTGTTTTATTATTTTCCGAGGCTCACTGGGATCGACCTTACGGTCCCATGGTCTCCTCAACAACCAAAAAAAAACTTTCCTTCTATCCTTCATCTTTCTCTTCAAAACATTCCATTCAAAAAAAATTAAGGGCCAGTAAAAGATCACCACAACCAAGAAACATATGTTTGTTATCAGAATTTTGAACTTTCCAGTCATCCCTCGCACATTAATTTTCCGATGATGTTGATAAAAGTTTATGGAGTTTAAAATTTCATAAAATAAACAATCATACAAAGTATTTGTGAGAAAAATAGTGTTAATTTCATATGTAACAAAATATGTCGAACCGTCAAAGTGCTTACTGAGCAAATTGAATTAGTATGAGGGGTGATACTTGTGTCCATGGAATAAGTACTCGGGGTGAATAAAAAGTTCGTGCAAACAGGTGAGCGGAATGATGTGGATGTTCACACCATTACAGGGCAGGACGAAAGGAGGAAGTCCGGCTGACTACATTCGTCCTGAGAATCACAGGAAAAATTAAGAAATGAAATGGGAGCTGGTCTCGAACCCAAACCCCGAGATAGACTCTCAGGCTCTACCGACTGAGCTAGCCGGGCCAGACAAACCAAAATCAAAGTTAAAACAACAACACAAAATAAAACCAAAATAAGATTAAAAACAAAAGGATCCAAAAATATATACCAAAAAAAATTAAACAAAAACTTGAGGAGGAAATGAGAAATCCGTTTGCACAGGTGACCGCAAGAATAATCGAGCTGATTAAAAAAAAAAACCACAAAATCAGAAGCCAAAACAAAAAAACAAATTTAACCTAAACGCATAATTAACAAAAAAAGGAGTTTGGAAGAGTGTTTCGATAATATCGATGGACGACGAGAGAACAGAGGTGGTCTAACTATGGCTCAGAAAGCCAAGGGTTAGCATTTTCCTTCTCCCTGTTACCTGGTAAGTCAATGACACCACCGGAACACCCTGTGTTGAGGATAAAGAGGTTGGGGTAGGTGTAGAGAGAACGCCAATCGCAGTGGCCCGAACGACAGGCGATCCATTTCCCTGTTATCGTCCACTGGTTTGCGCCCTTCGTACCCTCCAACAGGTTACGCTCTAACGAATAGAATTTCTGAAGACCATGGCAGTTAAACTAAATGAGCGTAACACTTGGTAGTTATGACCTCATTGAGAACCCGTGAATGTGGTGAAATAATCATGGTGGGATGACCTAGATGGTAAACCATCAGGGGTCAACAAGATCCGGGCCATATCAAATCACCACTCACGACCCTCTCGCAGCAGCCATTTCCCACCCAACTAAGGTACGCGGGATCGTAAACCCCGTTAGGAATTCGTCTGAAGGACCTTTCCTACCTTTGCGGTTATAAGCTAAACATACGAAAACTTAAACTTAAATGTTGTCTGTGTGTCAAGGACTTACGAGTTCTGCCTTTCACCCCCAGAACAACAACTATACAACAAAAAAAATATAAACTAAACGTCAACGAATTGTCTGCGCGTCAGGACTTACAAGGATCTTGCCTTTCGCCCACAGAACAAAACTTGACCAAACAAATACCTCAAAAACTAAACCTAACAGAATTGTCTGCGCGTCAGGACTTACAAAAATCTTGCCTTTCGCCCACAGAACAAAACTGAATAACAAAAACAACCTCAAACACAAATGTTGTCTGCGCGTCAGGACTTACAAGATATCTTGCCCTCCGCCCACAGAACAACCTCAGACAAAATCAAACTCACACATCAATACACAAATGTTGTCTGCGCGTCAGGACTTACAAGACTTACTCTTGCCTTTCGCCCACAGAACAACGAACAGCTACAAAAAATTCATACAAAAAAAATTAAAATCTTACACCTAAATAAAAAAAAAATTAAAACCAAAATACAAAAAAAAATTTCAAATGCAAATCAAAACAAAACCAAATATCTCAATTGCAAAAAACATTTTCCAAATGAACAAAAGCAATAAGACTTAAAGAATTGGTATACATGACCACTGGACACAAGCTGGGTCATGTACAGACCGACCGTACACATTACAGAGAAATTACAGTAAAAAGCCATAATGACTAAGAATGTGTCAGGCAAAAACAGATTGAAAGTCTAACCAAAAAAATATTAAAATTTGGTACGAAAACCAATTTGACCTCGCCAAACATTAATGAATTTAATGTCACACATTGACAAACAACACAAGGGTAAACAACAATGTGAAAATTTGAGAAAACCCAAACAAAAATTCAGAAAAAATCGAATTCAGAACAAAATCACAATAAAATTCTAAAACTTCGATAATTATACAATAAAATTTATGCATTCAAAAATCTAAAAAATCCAAATCAAAACAATTCAGCGCAATTCAAAATTTATAATAAAATTTCCAAACAAATAACGTCTAAAAAAATTAAACGATCTAAAATAAAAATAAGGTCCTTTCGAAGCAACAAAAAAAATTTTGAAAACAAAATACAAACTTGAGTTGGCGGTTGGCAGTCGAGCTGATACTTCAAAATCAATAAATTTAAAAAAAAAAATCAAAAGTATTCAAAAATTTCAAAAAAAAATCAAAAACAAATCTAAATATTTAAAATATTGAGCTGGATGGTGCTGGTTGAGCGGATATATATTAAATTACAGTCAAACTTCCATAAATCGAACTTCTATAAATCGAATTTCTCTATAAATCGTATTTATATTTCGAATTCTAATTTTGTTTTTCTTTATAAATCGTTTCTATATTTCGAAATTTCCCTAAATCGAACAAAAATTGATGGCATTTGGTGGTTCGAATTATGGAAGTTTCACTGTAAGTTAAAAAAAATCTTCAAAACAAAAAATCTTCAAGAGTTCAAAAAATTTAAAATTAACAAAAAAATTCAAAGAAAAATTATTTAAAAAAATTTAAAGTTTCAAAAAAAATTACAAACAAATTAAATATCACAAAAAAATTAAAAATTTAATGATAACATTCAAATTAGAAATTCCAAAAAATTTTCTTAAAACTAACAACACAATAATTTCAAAAAATAACTACAATCACAAAATTTTTAAAGAAATAAAATTTCAAAATTATTCAAAAAATAAAAAATAAAGAATTACCAAAAAAATTTACGAAAATTTTCAAACCAAAAAATGTTTACAATAAAACAAAAACAATTTTTTTCTAAAAAAAATAAAGTTTAAAAATTTCAAACAAACTCAAAAATAAATTTACAAACGTTTAAAATCTAAAAATCGAAAAAAATATTTTCCACAAAAATTAATAAAAATTATTTAAAATTATGAAACTGAGAATTATGAAATTTCCTAATATTATAGAAATTTTCAAAAAAAAATTAACAGTTACTGGTATTCTAAAATTATACAAAATTTTTTTAAAATTATTTAAAAATAATTCAAAATTTTCAAAAAAAATTTGCACACCAAAAAAATTAATTAAACCATTCGAGATATCTCAAAATTCAACAAAAAACGTCTAAAACTTGCAAAAACTTAAAAAATTATCTAAAATAAAAACTTAAAATTACCAACATTCACCAAATTCTAAAATTACAAAAAAAATAAAAACAACATCCAAAATTAAGATTAACGAAATTCAATCCTAAACAGCTTAATCTAATTACACAAAAAAATTTCAAACAAATTAATTAGACTATTCTAATGAAATACTTTCAAAAATATAATTACCAAAATTCAAACAAGAAATTTAAACAAGCCTTATAGATACAAAAAAAAATCAAAAATTTAAAATAACCTAACTAATTATAAACAAATACGTTAAATTCAAAAATCCAAAAAAAAATTTTCCTGAATAAAATTTTCAAAAATTACAAAAATTTCAAAATTAGTAAAAATTTTCCAAAAAAAAATCTTGAAAATTCTAAAACTATTCTAAATTGTAAAGTAATTAATAAAACAAAACTTTTAACCTAAAGTACTTAATAAAACAAACCTTTCCAAAATTCTAAGATTGTTTATGAAAATTACAAAAATTAGTAAAATTAGGAAAAGTCCTAAAGAGACTAAATATTAGTATATTTAAAGAAAATCTAAAGTTATTCTTCAAAGAAACCTTAAAATAATTTAAAAACAAATTAATTAAAATTAACGATATACATAACCTTATTTTCAAAAAAAACTTTAATACAATTTTCCAAAACAAAATTATTTAAAAATTAAAATCAACAATATGTATGTACTTTTCAAATAAAAATCCAAACCGATTAGCAAAACTACATTATAACAAAAAATCCAAACAATAACATTACATAAGTTAAGTTATTCTTAACTTTCAAAAAATTCTTAACAAACTTCCAGCAAAACTGACAACAATACAAAAAATCTTTTAACTTACACAACCAATATTTTCTAAAAGTTAACAGAATACAAAACATCTAAATTCTAAAACGTTTCAAAAAAATTTAATCTAAGAGTTTCAATATAACTTAAAAAAAATACGAACATAGAAAAACTAAACAAATTATATTATTTGCAATACAAAATCTAATTATATTTCAAAGAAGTATATATATGTAAAACAAAAATTTTCAAAAAAATTCACAAAAAATTAACAAATTTATATCGACAAAAAAATTAGGACAGAGTTGTGACTGACAAGAAACCAATCCGAAAAAACTAGGTGGTGATAAAAATTTAATTAAAACTAACGGGCTTTGAAAGGCTGCTCAGGTGACAACATCTGTCCGAGAAGCAAACATATGAGGTCTAGCTATGGCTCAGAGAGCCAAGGGCTAGCATTTTCCAACATATATGTTTCCCTGTCGTCCCAATACCTCACTTAACACAAAAACTATTTAAACAAACTAAATTCACAAATCAAAAAAAATTGTTGTCTCTAGAACAACCCTGTTTGGATCCAAAGACCCAAACACTGTCGCTCTAGAGCCCCACGTTGGGCGCCATCTTGTAATGGGAGGTATATCAGGTAGACCGTGAAGGTCTACCATTTGGTCTTGCACGCCATTAAACCCTGCCGCTAGCTCGTAGAGCGAAGGTTCTAGACCCACCTCTGTACAAGAAATTTAAATATAACAAAACATCACGCGTGCCTTACACCACCACCCAGATCTCCAGAAGGGAGAACTGACAGTTCACAACCCTCCCCAAATTATAATTACTTTAGCAGCTCATGGCAACACTATCGTTAAATTCATATTTTTTTCAAAATTCCAAAACTATTGCAAAAATTCAATAAATCAAACTTTTTTCCAAAATTCCAAAAAAAACAAAATATTCCAAAAAAAATTATTACAAAATCAAAGATTTAAACTTTTTTCCAAAAATTCAAAAAAAAATATTACAAAATATAAAACAAAATAATAAAAAAAAATTGAAATTTCTTTCAAAACTCCCAAAAACATTCCAAAAATTAGAACAAATCAAATATTAAAACCTTTCCATAATTTCTAATAATATTCCAAAAATTCAAAATTTTGCATAATAATTTGTTTGAAATTTTATTAGACGTACTACGCGATTTGACTATCTATACATCCTTAAGCAAATCATGAAAGATCTTACTCACTGGTTTTCCTGGTCCTACTCCATCTGCTGATCCCCAATGTGATAATCCTAGTTTTATTAAATCCAGCTGCAACAATACCATTCGCGTACATATAATCCAAATGGTCAAATCATCCAAATCACCAAACAAATATAAATAAAACCAGTGAGCCAAAATTATTTGTTTTTCTTTAACACTATTCTCTTTATTTTTATTTCATATTTTAGTTTTATTTTTATTTTCATTATATAAAATCAAGTTAATTCTATATTTTTTTTTGGAATCTCTGTCCATACTTATAACACATCATTTGTATTATTATCAAATATGAACCAAACAAATATATAAAAAAAAACCGTGAACAAAAATTATTTTTTTCCTTTAACACAATTCTTCTTATTTTTATAAATATATTTTATAAAATTAATTTCTAAAAACATTTTTAACGAGATTTTAATTCATTAATTTTTTTAATATCGGTCAACACTTAAATAAAACACTATCATTATTAATTCTGTTAGTTTTACTCTTCAACTTGGCAACAACACCCGGTACCATTCCAACTTTTCAACCTCTTATCCCAAAACCAACTAATTAACTTCCAACTTCCAACCACCAAAACTAACTCATTTTGTATCAAAAAAAAAACCAACTCACTCAATAATTAAAACAAAAACTAATTCAAAAAAAAAAAACCTGCAATCCCATGTTGCAAAAACTCAGTGAATTTTCCAATTCAACTCCCAACCACTAACTCTTTTTCTTCTAAGATTACTTTAATTTTATTTGTTTTATTATTTTCCGAGGCTCACTGGGATCGACCTTACGGTCCCATGGTCTCCTCAACAACCAAAAAAAAACTTTCCTTCTATCCTTCATCTTTCTCTTCAAAACATTCCATTCAAAAAAAATTAAGGGCCAGTAAAAGATCACCACAACCAAGAAACATATGTTTGTTATCAGAATTTTGAACTTTCCAGTCATCCCTCGCACATTAATTTTCCGATGATGTTGATAAAAGTTTATGGAGTTTAAAATTTCATAAAATAAACAATCATACAAAGTATTTGTGAGAAAAATAGTGTTAATTTCATATGTAACAAAATATGTCGAACCGTCAAAGTGCTTACCGAGCAAATTGAATTAGTATGAGGGGTGATACTTGTGTCCATGGAATAAGTACTCGGGGTGAATAAAAAGTTCGTGCAAACAGGTGAGCGGAATGATGTGGATGTTCACACCATTACATACTTAATGGGAAGCATTTTGGATGAGAAACATTTGGCTCATGAACTTAATTATTTGGCATCATGAAATGTTATTGAATATATAAAATATGGCTCAATCCAACTTCAGCTCCTCCCATCTAATAAGAACAGCTGCAAATATAATGTTGTTTCAGAATAAATGTCGTTTTTTCATAGCAGTAAGGGAAATTATTAGAGATTATTAGAGAGATGCTTTAAAAAAAATTTTGTTGTGTGAATCCGGGTTGCCCCACTTCCAATTAATAGACACAGTTTGCAAAAATAACAGGTTCATGCAGATCAAATCTTTATACAAAAGTTGTAATAGTTAAAATAATATGTATTTACGTCAAACGAAAAAGTTTAGTGAGAAGTTTATTGAGTAAATTCATTTTTGGTCATTGATGAATAATAGGTATGGTTGGAAATGTCAAATTATTGCAGACTAAATTTGTTTTGAAGACTAAATTTGTTTTGAAAATAAATAATTATATTTTGAAAAGAAGCATTTACGTTAAATGTGGAAGTTTTCTGAACTAATAGGAATAGTTGGGTAAGAAATTATCATGCCGACGCTATATTTTCTAAAGCAACTGTTCCTTAGTATTAGTCCCGAAATCTAGGCTTCTAGGCCGAAATCTCTAACGCCCGCGTTAATGTTATATAAATGTAATTTTATTTATTAAGGATTTTACTTTTATACGGTATAAAACGTAAATAATTGTGTGTTTTATACTGTACGTTTTATACGTTTTATACGTACGTATAATACGTGTTTTATACGTTACCGTATTATACGTTACAACCCTGCTTTTTACTAATTAACAGAAACTTTTTTCAATTGGATTGAAACTTTTTTCAATTGGAATGAAACCTTTTTCAATTGGAATGAAACCTTTTTCAATTAGAATGAATCTTTTCTCAATTGAAATGAAACTTTTTCCAATTGGAATGAAACTATTTAACTATTAACCTTTTATATAAATTTCATATCCTTTGAGTTTAATACTGAGATTTATGAAGGATAATCTATAATAACTGTTTAACCATAATTAAAAATTCATTTTTATTTGGCATTCGATTATAAGGCAACGGAAATTTAAAACAAAATTTTTTTGTCCGAAACTGTAAATGCCGAAATTTGAAAACTAATTATTGCTATTGTCTAGGATCCGATTATAATATTTTGTACAATAAATTTTAACACACCGGTTATCGATGTCGGCAACTCTCCTAATGAAGCCAATTTAACCAATAACAGAAATGAAACACTTTTTATTACATTATTTCGAACAAATTCTTAAATCAATCATTTAAAAAATTAAGTGTTACTAAACTGTCGAAAACATTTCTCAAACTGTTGAAATACTTGATGAGCTTTTCATTTGATATTTTTTAACTTGTTCAATAAAGTAAAATTCTGTATATTATTGTATACTGTATACTGTATACTGTAAATTCTGTATATTAATTGAAAATACAAAGGGTATTAAAAATGTAAATTATACCAAATTGTTTTTGTCATTGTACCGTACCATAAAGGCACAAAAAGATTAACATATAAAATTTTTCGACATCCTGGAGCTGTTACAAATTATTCTTTATTTTACTAAAAATTAATAATAGCTGCAATTTATGAAACCCCGTGATCCGGATTCGCTTAAGTTTTATATGCAAAATATAATCCAATTTTGTTTTTGGATCTCACTATCTCAGTTTGCATGTGAAACTTAAGCGGATCCGGATCACACGGTTTCATGAAATGCAGCTAATGTATCGAAACACGCTGTGATTGGTTTTGTTATACAAAAAATGAGAATTGAATCAAAGTAAACAGAGCTTATAAAAGAAATATTTAAGATTTTCAAAAAACTCGTTTCATGGCCTGTTAATGGCCTAGATTGCACACATACTCTAGACGTTATACATATCAAACGATGCCTCTCATAATTTTCCAGAAATATTGAAAGTCTTATAGAATGAAATCAAACGTTTTAAGTATTAAAGTTGTAAAAAAATGAATTTTTTGAAAACCTCTCCAGGGCAGCAGCCTAGTTCTTTATGATGCATGTCCCAGAATTTAATCTTAACCATCACACAAATTGTTTGGTGTGAGAGTTTTCTAAATCCAATACTGACTAACATACACAATTTTGTTTGTGTTTTCGTACCCTAGTCTAGAAAATAAAAAAAAATCTTGGGATCCGAAAAATTTTTTGTTTGCGTTAGTTTAATACTTTGATCCTACGGGACGAAATACCCAGATTCATTAAATATATAAGTTAATATTATCCTTATCCTGAAAAAATAGTGAAATAAAACGGAAAAAACACTTTGAAAAGTAAAAAATTGCACGACCATAATATTATCCAGAAAACTTATGAGCAGCTTGTTTTTTAAAAAATTAATTTAATCAAAACAAATCTTTTGATCAAAATAGTCAAAAACAAAACATTTGTGAAACAAACAAAACCTAAATAATGCTTTATTAAGAATTAGGGTTTCTCAAACGGGATCCCGGGATTCCCGCAGTAAATTTTCATCCCGTTGCCCGGGATTCCAGGTATCCCTCTAATTTTTAATAACATTTTTTTTACTTTTTTCAAAGATATTAAAAATTTTCTCACTCGAAAATCGAGTAGTTTTTAATTCTCTTCACTCTGTAGTAATTAATTTCGTTCAAAATTAGGAAAATGTTTTTTTTGACACGTATGGTTTTTTTGACACATATAAACACAACAAATTAAAACCAATAAAGCTTAAAATAGGTAGATTTTTCTGTGAAATATACTTAAAACAAAACTTGCGCTTCATTTCACTTAATGTATGTTTACTGGTTCTCTTATGGAGGCGATTAATAGAGGAACGAGACGTGTTTACAATGTGATTTGTAATGTCCTCTGGATTTATTTCATTGTTAGCACGACTAACTGAGTTTGAGCCATCCAGCTTCCGAAGAAGACTCCAAGCTGCCCTACTAGAATGGGAAAAATCAATGTTTTCAACAGCGTTAATCCACTTGTCCAGTGTCCAGTGATAATATTAAGTCATCAACCACGTCTGCCTCACCACTACTAAAGTGCTCCTCTTGTCGATTGGTCCCGTCAGTTAGTTGTATGCCATTGGGATTGTTATTTGAGTAGGACCACTGATTGTGATGGATATTAAAGTCACCAACGTATATTGATGGGTGGTGAAATAATGGTAGAGTATCAGCTGGCCACACTGTATTTAGGGGCTTGTTTACGTTAACAATCTTCGTGATCAATATATCAACAACAATAAGATGTATATCGTTGTCCGTCTGGTGTAAGTAAATGGGTGCAGTTCATGATTTCTATACGTGCCAGATTTATATGTTTGATGGTAAATATCACTAATACGTTTATAAACAACAATTTTTCCTCTAGAGGTAAGTTGCGCTTCATCTGTTGCATGCGTTTCCTGCCAGAATTACATCGTTGGTATCGAAATAATTACTTTAATACCCTTCTAAGTGTTCAGTTTTTGACTTGCTAATGATTTCAATGTTCAATTGCTAAATACGGACTGAGGGTCCAATATTTTTTGTCTTATGGTGCTGAGAAGTACCGTTGTTATTGTGATTTTTATTTTGGTTCATGTTCATTTGTTTGTATCACAAAACATGTAGCATATGACATTAAAAACATCACAAAAGAATTGGTAATTTTTGAAGCAATTAAGCAGCGCACAAATAATTTAGATTATACAATGCACTAATGACTATTTCAAGGACATCAATTGAATCGGAAAGAGCTTTGTCTGTGGCAGGTCGTTTCCTCACGAAAATTAGGTCAAAATTGAGTAATGGCGCCATTGACAACCTAGTTTTTTGAAAAATTATTATAAAAACTAATATTATGAATTTATTTTTTGCTACTTGAAACAAACTATGAATTCTTTTTTATTTAATTTTTTGAAGTTTTTCTAATTAAAAATAATGAAAATTTAAAAATCAATAGCGCACTTTTTGTACTCTTTTAATTTTACATATTTTTCTACCACCCAATTAGAAAGTTTTAGCGAATCCTGGGATTTCCCGGGATCCCGGGAATTTAACATTTTTTGTCCCGCCTTCCCGGGATTTGAATTTCTACGGGAAATGAGAAACCCTATTAAGAATGATAAAATATTTGAAAATAATTAATTTAAGGAACATAATATATATATTAATGAGAAAAACCAATATATGAATAAACTTAAAAAATTGTATTTAACTATTCATTTCATTTCTTCACAAATGACTGAAATCATTACGACTGAATTTATTATTTACGACTGAAATTATTATTCTCGAATTTACTATTCTTATCCCATAAACTATTTTATGTATGTTTGTTTATGAATAAAATTAATAATAAAACAAAACTGTAAATAGAAAAAATGTTTTTCTAACACTTACTTCCTAGTTAAATTTGAATTAATTATGTGTTAGAAAAACATTTTTTATTTTTTAATAAAATTTATAAAGATTGAATATTTGAACATATTTCTATCATTTTTTTCCAAATGACAACCTTGCCGTTCCAGGTTCTTGAAAAATCAGCTGTTTTAAAAATTTACTAAACTTTGTTGTCCTAAATCTAGATGAAAATGACCAAGCTCAAAAATGAAAACTTTTGCACCAAACTTTAGCTACCAACATTAATCTATCCAAAACTTAAAAATCCCAGCGGCAGGTATATCCGCTAGAAATAGGTTGATTTCGGGGTCAGACGGTTTTGTGTCCAAATAAAATTAGATAAGTCAGATTAGTTTAAATAAAAAAATTAAGTAGAAACAGAATAATTCAAAAAAATTATCGAACCAAACTAAATACATTATCCGAACTAACTCCATCAATACAATTTCGGAACAGTTTTATTTAAGTTGGTTTAAACTACTTTTAATAACATATTAAATCCTCCAAAGATCAAATGAACTACGTCACAACTACAATTATACCATCACACATAATTTATAATCAAACATTATCAAGCAATTTTATTTCTAAATTATTTTTGTTGTTGTATTATTTTGTTCTTA